>CM059795.1:48998037-49223037 GCA_030435695.1 Brachymystax lenok tsinlingensis
ACTCATTATTTGCTGCTGCTATTCTGTTCTTTATTTTACTCGTATTATTATGTATCCTGCTTTCATGTACATATATGCCTAAAATGCCTTGTACCTCTGTACATTGATCTGGTAATGGTACTCCCTGTATATAGCTCCACAGTGATCTGGTACTGGTACTCCCTGTATATAGCTCCACAGTGATCTGGTACTGGTACTCCCTGTATATAGCTCCACAGTGATCTGGTACTGGTACTCCTGTATATAGCTCCACAGTGATCTGGTACTGGTACTCCCTGTATATAGCTCCACAGTGATCTGGTACTGGTACTCCTGTATATAGCTCCACATTGATCTGGTACTGGTACTCCTGTATATAGCTCCACAGTGATCTGGTACTGGTACTCCCTGTATATAGCTCCACAGTGATCTGGTACTGGTACTCCCTGTATATAGCTCCACAGTGATCTGGTACTGGTACTCCTGTATATAGCTCCACAGTGATCTGGTACTGGTACTCCTGTATATATCTCCACATTGATCTGGTACTGGTACTCCCTGTATATAGCTCCACATTGATCTGGTACTGGTACTCCCTGTATATAGCTCCACAGTGATCTGGTACTGGTACTCCCTGTATATAGCTCCACAGTGATCTGGTACTGGTACTCCCTGTATATAGCTCCACAGTGATCTGGTACTGGTACTCCCTGTATATAGCTCCACAGTGATCTGGTACTGGTACTCCCTGTATATAGCTCCACAGTGATCTGGTACTGGTACTCCCTGTATATAGCTCCACATTGATCTGGTACTGGCACTCCCTGTATATAGCTCCACAGTGATCTGGTACTGGTACTCCCTGTATATAGCTCCACAGTGATCTGGTACTGGCACTCCCTGTATATAGCTCCACAGTGATCTGGTACTGGTACTCCTGTATATAGCTCCACAGTGATCTGGTACTGGTACTCCTGTATATAGCTCCACAGTGATCTGGTACTGGTACTCCTGTATATAGCTCCACATTGATCTGGTACTGGTACTCCCTGTATATAGCTCCACAGTGATCTGGTACTGGTATTCCCTGTATATAGCTCCACAGTGATCTGGTACTGGTACTCCTGTATATAGCTCCACAGTGATCTGGTACTGGTACTCCCTGTATATAGCTCCACAGTGATCTGGTACTGGTACTCCCTGTATATAGCTCCACAGTGATCTGGTACTGGTACTCCCTGTATATAGCTCCACAGTGATCTGGTACTGGTACTCCCTGTATATAGCTCCACATTGATCTGGTACTGGTACTCCCTGTATATAGCTCCACAGTGATCTGGTACTGGTATTCCCTGTATATAGCTCCACAGTGATCTGGTACTGGTACTCCCTGTATATAGCTCCACAGTGATCTGGTACTGGTACTCCTGTATATAGCTCCACAGTGATCTGGTACTGGTACTCCCTGTATATAGCTCCACAGTGATCTGGTACTGGTACTCCCTGTATATAGCTCCACAGTGATCTGGTACTGGTACTCCCTGTATATAGCTCCACAGTGATCTGGTACTGGTACTCCCTGTATATAGCTCCACAGTGATCTGGTACTGGTACTCCCTGTATATAGCTCCACAGTGATCTGGTACTGGCACTCCCTGTATATAGCTCCACAGTGATCTGGTACTGGCACTCCCTGTATATAGCTCCACAGTGATCTGGTACTGGTACTCCCTGTATATAGCTCCATCCTTGTGTATTTTATTTTACTCCTCTTGTTACTATTTTTTTATTTTGTTTAAACTCTGCATCGTTGGGAAGGGCTCGTAAGCAAGCATTTCATGGTATTGGGTGCATGTGACAAATAATATTTGATGCAATTTTTTTCTGCAGTTCTGTTAAGGACGGCGAGGGCAGGTGTTAGGGAGGCGTTAGTGAAGGACACTCTGTGCCTGGTAGCAAGCTAGCTAGGACATCAGTAGACAGTGTCCTTTGCAGCCGAAAAACTCTGATACATTTATTTCCCTCTTGAGACACATTTTAAGCGGATAGACAATCAGAGGAAATCCAGCATATCAAAAGGAACACACAAGCATGAAGATAGCATGCTCGAAGGGGGGCGTTTCTACAGATCCAGCATTGCCCACATGCAGGAACGCCCCGAATTGCAGGCCGCAATCACACACGATTGGATCAAATCACTCAGTTCTGCCTCCAGGACAAGACTCATCCCAATAAACGTCAACCTGATTTAAATTGTCGCAGGCAGGGCTGGTCTGTGGTGGAGGCTTTCCAGTTATCAAATTAGAGTCGGTGAGCTGGGATAGGCTGGGAGTTTGGTTCAGAGAAGTTCGGACATAGCCGACTGCGGGACGGGGCAAGAAGAGTAGCGACTGAATGAGGGACAGGAAATCTGACGTGGACCATCTACGAGAAATAATCGCATTTGTTGCATCCAGCAATCAAGGATCTCACCCGTGTGAATGACAAAGGTTGGGTGGGTAAACTTTGTCATTGGGTTCTGATCGTTCTAAAACCCGGCTGTTGTTTTTAGTGGAAGCTCTGAAAGAGAACATCATGCCAAGGCGGACCGTGCACGAAGTAACAGTTCAAGATGTCCAGAAGAGGAGAAATCCGAACAAACACTATGTGAGTCAACAAGTATTTTTTTTCTACGGTAGAGAACCGACCACATCTGTATATTGTAGGAAAGTACACGCCACAAAACCCTTATTCTCTTCGATTAAAGTTCAGTTATAATATTTTTCGTTCGCTGGCTGCTCTGGTCAGGAAAGGTAAAAACAAAGGGAGTATCAAATTACATTTTACTAAAACAGTTGCTGCAAATGCTGTTGCATTCATCTAAAGGAAATTAGAATGAAGGATGTGTATATATATTTCTAGATTATTTTTTTCTTAGATCACTCAACATCTGGAAATAACGGGGCATCAGGCATGCACTTTTCAGATGCTATGTGTTATTTTACATAAAAATTCAAATACCTTTTTAGGCCTACTAGTGAAGTAATGATAAAATAGCCTTTTGAACACTGCTAAGAATGTACACCTGATTATATGACTTCATTTTATTTAACCTTTATTTAACTAGGCAAGTCAGTTATGAACAAATTCTTATTTACAATGACAGCCTACCGGGGAACAGTAGGTTAACTGCCTTGTTTAGGGGTAGATCGACAGATGTTTACCTTGTCAGCTCGGGGATTCAATCCAGCCACCTTTCAATTACTGGTCCAACACTCTAACCACTAGGCTACCCTGCCGAACAAACTAACTTTAATAAACATACAAATATGAATAACTGTGTTTTCCAAAACTGCTGCAACTTGGATGTTATATGACTATTACAGTAAAGTAGAATAAAATGATATGCACCTGAGAAAGAACAATGAGGTCACCATAGTGGTTTTGAAAGTAGCGAGGGCATGATAGGTGTCTGTGTTTAGAAAACCTGACATAGATTTTTCCAAACATCCTGAGGACATTGGTCTAATGTCTATTTCAGAATGGTTGAGAGACAGACAGATTTATTTCCTGAAGTGGAGAATCTGTGCACTACAGTATGATTATTTGGGTAGCCCTACCTACCAGGCCTTTATGCTCTTCAATAGAGGGCTTGCAGTTGAGTCACAAATGTATTTATATTATTTATTGGACCAGGCAAGTCAGTTAAGAACACATTTTTATTTACAATGACGGCCTACCCCGGCCAAAGCCTAACCCGGACGACGCTGGGCCAAATGTGTGCCGCCCTGTTGGACTCCTAATCACGGCCGGTTGTGATACAGCCTGGAATCAAACCATGGTCTGTAGTGATGCCTCTAGTCCTGAGATGGAGTGCCTTAGACCACTGCGCCACTCGGGAGCCCAAATCACCTAGCAACCGCACCAGGCGCCATGTTGGAAGACCAGTCAGTCTGGTGGAAGTCCTCCTCATCGTCCACATGACTGGCTGTGTTTTGTTTCCACCGGAAACTTCTGGAAGGTTGCCCATTATTTTGTTTTCCGAAGGACCCAGAAATCTGAGGCAGTGGGAGAACCTATTTAAGAAGGTAAAGATATTTTGAACATGATAGCTACAGGAACTTTGTGTGCAGGCTAACTCAAATGAGCTGCTAACATAATGTTTGCTAGCTAGCCAAGTGAATTAAATATCACCAGCTAGCTAACTTCATGTTAGTTAGTTAGCCATTTAGATGTATTTATTGTTGTAACTTGAAATGCATTTGTAGCTAGGTACGTTGGCTAGCTAACAGCCATGGAAGAGGGTGAAATGACTAGCTTTCAGTTCCAGCTGTCAGAGAAGCGAGAGTAGTCTACTCTGGATAGGGCAGGTACTGTACCTTTGTGGAATGATATTATGAAAATATTCTCCAGTTCCAGTCCCTAGAGAGGACAACTGAGGACAGAGAGCTATAGCAACATAATATTCAGTGCTGTCTAATTTGAGTATAATGCAGCCTGTTTCTTTGTGATGTTTTCGGTCCTCAGATACCCTGTCTGCAGATGAGGTCCCAATGACTGTACCAAGAGAATAAGGGTACATCCTTGTATACTGTGGATTATATGTGTAGCTATATTAGCACATTTTTGTCAATAGAAATACAGTTTAAGTCACACACAATGTATAAACCTATTACAGCTGGAGCAGGCCAACCCTGCTGGGTGTGCACGCTTCTGTTCAAGCCCAGCACCAACACACCTGATTCAATTTATCTAACCTAATTAGTTGAAAATCAAGTGTGCTATTGCTGGTCTGGAACAGAAGTCTGTTCACCAAGTAGATCAGAGATCAGTGGAGCGAGGTTGGCAACCTCTGGTATTTCCTTTGTTTTTGTTCACCTGAAATGATGCTTTAGTAATAATAGCCTTCTTGTTGCTAAGATGTCTAACCTTTACATATGAGTTAGCTTACTTGTAAACTTTGAAATTATATGAAAGTGTTTCATTGAAGTGAAGTGTTAAACTTGTTTTAATTGTTAACTTAAAACTATTATTCAATGTTGATTAATCACAGATCACAACCCTGCAATAAAGATGGGAAGGGATTCTGTTTCTAATGTCTGGTTCTGTGTTTTATACTTTACTCAACCTTTTTGGTTCAGTCATAAGCTCTCCAAATAGTTTTATTTAATTGTCACAATTTTTTCAGGATATTAGGATATATGTGAATCCATTTTGCAGCTGATAATGACATGCAATGCAGCCATAGGCCTACGGTACTACAGTGTGATGGCATTAGCCTTATGGGATTTTGCATCTGAAGCAGATAATAGCTGAACTCATCTCATCTTACATATTGTTCAGCTATACTGTACAGTTGAAGTCGGAAGTTTACATACACCTTAGCCAAATACATTTTAAACTCAGTTTTTCACAAATAATTTAATCCTAGTAAAAATTCCCTGTGTTAGGTCAGTTAGGATCACCACTTTATTTTAAGAATGTGAAATGTCAGAATAATAGTAGAGAAAATGATTTTCTTTCAGCTTTTATTTCTTTCATCACATTCCCAGTGGGTCAGAAGTTTACATACACTCAATTAGTATTTGGTAGCATTGCCTTTAAATTATTTAACTTGGGTCAAATGTTTCAGGTAGCCTTCCACAAGCTTCCCACAATAAGTTGGAGGAATGTTGGCCATTCCTCCTGACAGAGCTGGTGTAACTGAGTCAGGTTTGTAGGCCTCCTTGCTCGCACAAGCTTTTTCAGTTCTGCCCACAAATGTTCTATAGGGTTGAGGTCCGGGCTTTGTGATGGCCAGTCCATTACCTTGACTTTGTTGTCCTTAAGCCATTTTGCTACAACTTTGGAAGTATGCTTGGGGTCGTTGTCCATTTGGAAGACCCATTTGCGACCCAAGCTTTAACTTCCTGACTGATGTCTTAAGATGTTGCTTCAATATACCCACATAATTTTCCTACATCATGATGCCATCTATTTTGTGAAGTGCACCAGTCCCTCCTGCAGCAAACATGATGCTGCCACCCCTGTGCTTCACGGTTGGGATGGTGTTCTCCGGCTTGCAAGCCTCCCCCTTTTTCCTCCAAACATAACGATGGTCATTATGGCCAAACAGTTCTATTTTTGTTTCATTAGACCAGAGGACATTTCTCCAAAAAGTATGATCTTTGTCCCTATGTGCAGTTGCAAACCGTAGTCTGGCTTTTTATTGGCGGTTTTGGAGCAGTGGCTTCTTCCTTGCTGAGAGGCCTTTCAGGTTATGTCGATGTAGGACTCGTTTTACTGTGGATATAGATACTTTTGTGCCTGTTTCCTCCAGCATCTTCACAAGGTCCTTTGCTGTTGTTCTGGGATTGATTTGCACTTTTCGCACCAAAGTACGTTCATCTCTAGGAGACAGAACGTGTCTCCTTCCTGAGCGGTATGACTGCTGCGTGGTCCCCATGGTGTTTATACTTGCGTACTATTGTTTGTACAGATGAACGTGGTACCTTCAGGCGTTTGTAAATTTCCCCCAAGGATGAACCAGATTTGTGGAGGTCTACACTTTTGATTTTCTTTTGATTTTCCCATGATGTCAAGCAAAGAGGCACTGAGTTTGAAGGTAAGCCTTGAAATAAATCCACAGGTATACCTCAAATTGTCTCAAATTATGTCAATTAGCCTATCAGAAGCTTCTAAAGCCATTACATAATTTTCTGGAATGTTCCAAGCTGTTTTAAAGGCACAGTCAACTTAGTGTATGTACACTTCTGACTCACTGGAATTGTGATACAGTGAATTATAAGTGAAATAATCTGTCTGTAAACAATTGTTGGAAAAATGACTTGTGAAATGCACAAAGGAGATGTCCTTACCGACTTGCCAAAAACTATAGTTTGTTAACAAGAAATGTGTGGAGTGGTTGAAAAACGAGTTTTAATGACTCCAACATAAGTGTATGTAAACTTCCGACTTCAACTGTATGTTCTCAATTTAAAAAAAGACACCAGTAGACAATGTTTGAGGCTAATCATTGTACTACATTTTATACATGTTTAGTGCAAATCCAACCCTTGTAATCTGCATGGTGAAATGTCTGGATGAAGGAGATTATGGGATCCTTAGCTTAAAACATAGACACAACTACTACCACCAAGTTCAATGCCTGATACTTTTCTCCCAGAAGGTCTGACTGGCACAGGTGCCGCTGTGATAATGAAGATGGTTCGCATAAGACTACCACAACAATAACATTGTCAATGCTAAATGGGTTTACATTGTAAAAGAAAAATAAGTTAGTCTATTAGAAATACATTCTATTCAATGAGGCAAGGCAAAGCAGAGAACACACAATACTTTTCAGTGCACCATTATTGATGTACAGTATGTTTACAATATCATAAGCAATAGTATTTTACGTGTTGTACCAAATTACATTTTAATATATTCATACGGTTTAAGGGGGCATTTTTGTCATGACGACAAGGTGAAGGTGCTCTCTACTTAATGGCACAACAGAATCATTCAGATTGACCAAAGCACAGCATATGACAAACATTGACCAAAGCACAGCATATGACTGAGGGAAAGGGAAAAGGACAAAGAAGTAGAAACCGATGCTGCTGCAGCATTGCTCATCTTCACAGTGGGAATCCAGTCGACATGGGTGTCCTGATAGAGGTCAGCTGGTGAACCCACAGTACATAAACAAATGAAAAGCACAGCTGATGTTAGAATATTACTTCTTCAGGTCACCTATATCATCAGGGCTCTTAATTGTTTTGTGTTTAATTCAGTCAGGGGTTTTTGTGTCATATAAAGATCAAATCTAATGTTGGGCTGGAACAACCAATAGTCAACACAGCAGGTTGTCCTATCCCATTGAGGCCTTTGTCCTATTCTGTAATGTCCATACATTTTCCCTCTTACGAATAAAGTTCTCAACAAATGATCATTGGGTCAGTGCCACTGGAGTTTTTTGGGACAGTAATGTCCATCTCCAGGCTATATGGACGTCATATTGTACAATTTGTGTCTCCCTTTTTCATGGTCAGGAGAATTTACGCATTAGGTTACGAGAATTAACGTAGCAGATTAGGATAATTAGGTTAAGGTTAGGGTTAGCTAAAATTAAAAACATTTACTTTTGACGTTAATTTGACAATAGCTGGATCTCTTCTAGCTATGATCCCTTTTGATAGGCCTAGATTTACATGGTTTCTTTTTTATTGATCTGTTGTCAGTGTCAGCAGAGTAGGCATAGGCTACCATAAAATTAAAAAAGATTATGTTATGTATCCAGTCATGAAGTGTAGTAGAATTGCACAAAATGTTTATCAAAGGGCACATTTTTCCTGTGCAAAGTAAAAAAAAAACGTCTCTGATATAGCCTAAATTATGACTATCCAATCTACTCATCACATTAGGAATAGGCTAGTAGGCTTACATTAGTCTGCAAATGCGATGAGAGACACGTGCAATCCTTTGCTATAAAGGTGCATTTTTATGGTGAAAAAGTAGCTTCTCCAAAACTTGAATCTCATTGACACGTGCTAATAAGTAGACTACACGCTAATAAGTAGACTACACGCTAGCTATCTAGCTAGCTAGATTAGCCAACATTATCTAGATAGCGTTGGCTAATTTAGTCTTGCTGTTAACACCTGGTTGGCAAACAGCTAAGCTAAACTATAAATCGATCAGACTTACCAGCGACGAAATGATCGGAGCAGATCCTGTACTGACAGCTGTCTGGGTGCAGGTCTGGACGGGCAAAAAGGTTTCTTCACTTTTCTGTCAGTCCTTGAGTCTTGTCTCCTTAGTGTTTCATGATTGCGTGTTATCTGTTTTTAAAAATAAATAATAATCCTGTTGTCTTTCCTGCCTTGCACAGAAATTGACCATTGTGATGAATCAACTTGTTTTAGGCACTGTTATCATGCAGCTTGGGTTAGCCACTCGGCAGTTGTTGTCGAAATAATTGATGCGGTGGTCTTCCAACATGGCCGCCAAAGTCAACTGGCAACCCTCTATAGGCTACACACACTGGGGTAGAAAACCATGGCCTTGGGCATGGGTATTTGTTAACCAGGAAGCATACTACTCACTCGTCTATTCCTAAGGTCATTGTCAGCTCAGAGTACACAAGGCATTGATGGAATGTTTGAACAAGGGAGGCGCTTCTGCACACTTCTGTCTGGGATAGAGAGCAGAAGCAGAATATGCCGTTTGAGACTGTCTGGCCCATTTGTGTTTAGTCTTGACTACAACTTTTTGTGGTGCAAGCTTAACTTCTACTACGAAGTCCCTGAGCCATCAGAAATATATTGAGAATACCTTGTGTGCACATTGCACAACGTGACGAAGCATGCCTACACGATACAGTATTCTACTTTCTGATGGTAATGTGATCAGTGCATCACAACACTGTTTCCATCGCTGTATCCAAGCCACCTCAGATTTTCTGTTTTGAATTATCTCTAATGCACAGGGAAAGGGTTAGGAGCTGAGCGTGGGCTGAGGCAGATGGAGGAATGTTTTTCCTATTTAAAAAAACCACTCCTCAGTCCTCCTAGGAGATATGGGGTGTGAGTATTGGATGTACGGTGATAATGATGACTAGTTACATAATACTAACATGCCAATACACAGTGAGCATCGTGAGGTGCAGGATATAAAGTTCTTGAGCTCCTGTGTCTGCTCCATCTGCTGTGTTTACTGGTTCACTGGTCGTGTACCATGCGGTGAGTCCTGCATTGAGCTTCGTCCATAGCCTTGGTTTCCTACAGGGAAGGCAGGGGGAAAGGAACAGGCCGAGCTGGCCCATCCTGGGACAGAGGCCAACAGAAGCACTCAGCCAGACACAATCTCTGGAGAGTTTACGTCCGATCACCTCCCAGCCTCTTTTGCTCTTCCTCTCTTTAAAAAAAAAAAGGAAAGTGTTTGTTGTGCTTGTATGTCAGCCAGCACCAGCAGGCCATTATTGCATGATGACGATAGTCGACAGGCTGCAAGATGTTTTATTTTTTATTCACAGTCTAGTTAGTACTTTGATCTTTACACAGGGTTGGTTTCACTGATGTCACAAGCGGAATACCTAAGCCTCTAGTATTTCATTGCACCCCTAAAGGGAAGATATTGTTGAAAAATAAAGAAAACTATTGATAGAAACATCAGCAGACAGGATCTGTCAGTTTGGCTGTTTTTGACTGTGAAAATGTCCAGTATTTAGCAATGTAATCCAATGTGCTGCTGTCTTACAGTGGTGGTATGTCCATGCATCCTTTGGAAGACTTCAGTAGTGTTAGCCCAAATATGCATGCGTTGTAGGCATGATTTATTTCCTATTTCATTGGAAATGATGGTCTTAAGGTGTGGGAAGTGAGTTCATATGAAAGGATGTCCCTTCTGTGGAAATGGCAGGCATCACACTAAATTACCACACAATGAACTCTATTTACTTGAATGACATCTTCCCTAGAAACCATGTCATTGTGTGACCATGAATCAGAAAATAAATCATGGGATTTGACCAATTCCTTACAGAGATTATTAAACTGTTGTTACTATAACAAGAGCATAAATACATGCCAATTGTTATGGATCCTGGTCGTCACACCTACCTGGTATGGCTCTGTAGAGAAAAAAAGGTTTAAAGGTAACACCCTTCTTTTTTTCTTTTTTAGGTTTACATCATCAAAGTGTCCTGGTCTGATGGCAGCACTGAGGTCATCTTCAGGCGCTACAGCAAGTTCTTCGACCTGCAGGTGAGCTGGGAACTGCTATGGGAAAACCACTGCACACCTTGTAGTACAATCATAGTTTCACACTATATGGTTGTCTCAAATGGCACCCTATTCCCTGTAGTCCACTACTTTCTACCAGGGACTACAGATGAAAATGAGCTATCTAGCTAAATCTGGTGCAATGGAATGTTGTACATGGTCCCTGACAAACAACTAAATAAATAATGTCCCTAAGGGCTAAAATACCATTGTACTATACTAAATGTGGATTCCAACAGATAACCACAAAAATATTTATTTCAGACGAGAACGTCACACAGGCCGTTTATTGCATGTGGTGGGAATTTCATCAGAGTTCCAGTTCCTTTTTCTGTGACCATCTGTGTTAAATAGATCATCCAATACTGACAAATGCTAATTCTTCTCATAACAAATTCATTATTATGTCAATATTAACTACATATAATATATAAAAGCATGATATATCATGGTCGGGTAAGGCTATGAATATAAGACTATAAACAGTTAGGGCAGAAAGGCACTCGTAATATCTTTCAGAATCTACATTGTACAAAATATCCTGTTGTTTTAACAGTAACTTTTACGGTGCCATTTAGGATGCGAACTTGCACAGTGAAGGAGTGATGAGTCATTTCATCTGGCTGTCGCTGTTCCTCTGCAGCAGCAGCCAAATGCACTGACCCACCTGGATGCATCTCTCTGAGAGCCTGCCAAGGCTGGTGTCAGTAGGGACATATAACCAAAGAGATGGCCCGGGCTGGAAGAGTGCTTCCCGCTGTGGAACACATCCCCTGGCTGTGCCACTACTGGACAATTCTCTGGTATTGTAAAGCATCAATGGGAAAAATATGCTCTCTGGGTTCACAATGAGGCAATCATTATTTTGGAAACTTATCCCACCCCACCCACACACACTCCTCTCTTCCTTCCACTGTCTCTCGCCGGGTCATCATCCCTCACTCTTCTGATGTCACAGCTGCCTACCCTGCTGTCCATCCTGGAGACAACCATTGTTGAATATGAAAGGTTGAGATGAACAGATCGTCTGGCAAAAAAAATGAAAGATGGCATGGTAATACAGGCTGTCTCATACATCACATCCCATCAATAGTGGCACATGCTGTGTGACCCAGACCTCAGCAGAAAATGGTTGTATTTTGTAGTTTATTTTAAAATACCAACTTTTCAAATACTTGATGTAGTCGAGAGGTTATAGCTAAAAGGCAGCTATTTTCTTTGATATTCAAATACAGGTATTAAAAAACGAATAATATTTGAAGGTATATGAATATATGCCAGGTATTTGAAAACAAAAACATTTATTTGATGAAGAACCAAAAACTATAACAGTTTGTTAAATTCGTCTAAATATACACTGAGAGTACAAAACATTAGGATGAACCTGCTCTTTCCATGACATAGACTGACCAGGTGAATCCAGGTGAAAGCTATGATCCCTTATTGATGTCACCTGTTAAATCAACTTCAATCCGTGTAGATGAAGGGGAGGAGACAGGTTAAAGGAGGATTTTTTTTTTTTTAAGCATTGAGACATGAATTGTGTATGTGTGCCATTCAGAGGGTGAATGGGCAAGACAAAAGATTGAAGTGGTTTTGAACGGGGTATGGTAGTATGTGCCAGGCGCACCGGTTTGAGTGTGTTACGAACTGAAATGCTGCTGGGTTTTTCACGCTCAACAGTTTCCCATGTATATCAAGAATAGTCCACCACCCAAAGGACATCCAGCCAACTTGACACACCTGTGGGAAGCATTGGAGTCCACATGGGCCAGCATCCCTGTGGAAGGCTTTCGACACCTTTTAGAGTCCATGCCCTGACTAATTGAGGCTGCTCTGGGTCCAAAAGGGGCTGCCACTCAATGTTAGATGTTCCTAATGTTTTGTACTCTCAGGGTATGTTGCCTGAAGAGTTGTGCAAAGTTGTTAGAATCTTATTCAAAATTATTCACAGTTGTAATAGCTGCCAAAGGTGTTTCCACCAGATATTAACTCTGGGGTGTGAAGACATGCAATCAATTTTAAGAATTTGAACATTTTCTATAATTTTCAAAATGTGGAGGAGGAAAACCTTTTTATTTTAAGGGAGCAAAATGTGAAGACTGTGCAAGGGGTGTGTAGATTTCCACTAGGCTCTGTATAACTGTAGTCTATCATCGCCGTTGATATGGCGAGTTAGCCACGTGAAAGGTAAACAAGCAAACAGGCACATATAGCCTACAAGTGGATTCAGTGCCACAGACAGTGATGGGAATTTCCGTGATTTAAAGTTAGGACCAACAGATGAAAGTTTTTTTTTTTTTTTTTTTTTTTTTTACAAAATTAACTAATATCTTTATGTTCATAAACAGGCGTCCTACAGTCACTGACACTTCTCATTCAATGGGCATTGCACATAATGAGTCCTAATTTTTCACAGAAGCTGGACAAAAATAATGTCCAATATAAATAAAAAAGGAGAATGTCTGTTGATGTTTTTGCTGCCTGTGATATTTTAATAAAACATTGGTGATTTACAGGTTACTGTGTCCGCTTCCGCTGGCAAAATCAATGCCATTACCTTTTGGATCGGTCTTAAATACCCCTATCTGTGCTGACTGAAATTGTCATATTGGCACACATTTTTAAGGACACACCTCAAGTATTTCCACCCCTCCCTCAGCGCAAGCGAGCTGATGTTAGACCGGTAAATTGCCGAACCTGGCGTAAGGGGTGGAAAATGCCAGTGCGGCAGTGATTGCAAATGAATGTGCTTTTGACTCTTGCACCTCCTTAGCGCCAGCCGGAAATAGAGCCCTGAGACATTGAGGGAAGACAAAGACAGACTGGTCTTGATGTCGCCTCACATTCCATCTCCATCTAACAGTAGGGGTGAGTTACTTTACAGTACCTAGCCTAGGGCTGGGCGGTATACCGTATTTTACTATATACCGGTATTGATGCACGGACCGCTTTGGGTTATTACTTTACCTTCTAGAACGGTATTTTGGGTTGTTTAGTGTGTTACACCACTCTGCCTTGTGTAATGTGTTTTTTATAGTTCACTCCGTTTGCTACTGGGGTCGTCTCTCTCCCTCTATACACACCAAGCCCCGCCCCCCTGTCACTCAAGGAGAGCAGTTTTTGCTCTACTATGGGTCCCAGCCACTTGCTGTTCACTGGAAGTTGCAGTCTTCATGGTCAATGCTGCAGATGCAACAAGATGTCGGTGACGACAATGCTGATTTCTTTGCTTCTTAATAATAATCTGCAGTCGTTCTATACTACACCATCAGTTTTTGTACCTTACTGTCTGCAAACACTTAGTTTGTGTTTTCTTAGCAAGTTGTGGCAAAAATAAATTGTTTACCGCCAATGCTAATTGCTAGTTAGCTGGATAGCTAGCCAGGTAGCTAGCTAAATGTACTTCGTCAGAGCAAACGTAGCTAGCTAATGCACCCTGATACTAGTGCTCGTGTGCAGTAGGCCTACATCAGCAGGTTGTTTGTGCAATGGTATATTCTAAATCAGAGCGGAATAGGCGACGCATTAATATTTTAGCTACGTCAAAGCTAGCTACATCAGGTAAGAGAAACCAAGCTCTGCATGTTGTTCAGTTTACTCCTCTCTAATTACTAATGCAGAGTTGGTCTTTAAATTCCTTGACTTGAAGCCAGAACTTTTGTGTAAGCCAGTGTTTCCCAACTCCAGTCCTCGAGTACCCCCAACAGCACACATGTTTGTTGTGTCGCCAGACAAGCACACCTGATTTAACTTGTCAACTAATCATCAAGCCCTCTAAACTCTAAAACCATTTTCGAATAGATTCAAACTCCCATTCCTATGCATAGGTGTGATGTATAGCTGATACTTTGCTACTTTCTCCCAGAATCTCACAGCTGTCACATATTTTCCAAATGTGGTAATGGAGCAACAAAAGCCTTTAAAGTGGAAACAGCACAGTCCTCTGTTGAGATCATAGGGCTGCCTGTTGTGAGCAGCATTTTGCACAAAAGCTAAACATGCCCTTACTCACTGGCACACTATGATGTTGGACTCTGCAATAAATTGCATCCCGTGATATTATTTTTAATCTGGAAACAATTAGATATAACATATGCCTAGACTTAGAAATGCTGAACAGAAGATATCTTGGTCTTTTAAATAGAGTACATAGCAGTACAATGCACTATGGAAATGAAATGTTTTAAATGTAAGTGTAATTGCAGCATTTGTGGACTGAGTGGTTTTTAATTCTGGAATGCTTTGGAAAGGGGGGAAAAAATCCATGTGGAAGACTTAATAAATTAGCATAATAATATATACATTTTTAAAGTACTTCAAATGTTAAATTTTCTGGCATGATATAAAAGACAATACGCAAGAAATTCAATAGCGCGGGGATGATCAACTATATTCAGCCGTGAGACCATTATTTTTCTTGAGCGGATGGTCAGGGGGCTGGAACTTAAATAATTACAAATCATTTCTAGACAAAGAAGTGATCGCAAGAAGCCCAAAATGATATACAGTCTAAGTTTACATACACTTAGGTTGGAGTCATTAAAACTCATTTTTCAACCACTCCACAAATGTATTGTTAACAAACTATAGTTTTGGCAAGTCGGTTAGGACATCTACTTTGTGCATGACACAAGTAATTTTTCTAACAATTGTTTACAGACAGATTATTTCACTTATAATCCACTGTACCACAATTCCAGTGGGTCAGAAGTTTACATACACTAAATTGACTGTGCCTTTTAAACAGCTTGGAAAATTCCAGATAATGATGTCATGGCTTTAGAAGCTTCTGATAGGCTAATTGACATAATTTGAGACAATTTGAGGTATACCTGTGGATGTATTTCAAGGCCTACCTTCAAACTCAGTGACTCTTTGCTTGACATCATGGGGAAAATCAAAAGAAATCAGCCAAGACCTCAGAAAGAAATGGTAGACCTCCACAAATCTGGTTAATCCTTGGGAGCAATTTCCAAACACCTGAAGGTACCACGTTCATCTGTACAAACAATAGTACGCAAGTATAAACACCATGGGACCACGCAGCCGTCATACCGCTCAGGAAAGGGACTCGTTCTGTCTCCTAGAGATGAACGTACTTTGGTGCGAAAAGTGCAAATCAATCCTAGAACAAAAGGACCTTGTGAAAATGCTGGAGGAAACCAGTACAAAAGTATCTATATCCACAGTAAAACGAGTCCTGTATCGACATAACCTGAAAGGCCGCTCAGCAAGGAAGTATCCACTGCTCCAAAACCGCCATAAAAAAGCCAGACTACGGTTTGCAAATGCACATGGGGACAAAGATTGTACTTTTTGAAGAAATGTCCTCTGGTCTGATGAAACAAAAATAGAACTGTTTGGCCATAATGACCATCGTTATGTTTGGAGGAAAAAGGGGGAGGCTTGCATGCCGAAGAACACCATCCTATCCATGAAGCATGGGGGTGGCAGCATCATGTTGTGGGGGTGCTTTGCTGCAGGAGAAACTGGTGAAGGAAAATTATGTGACTATATTTAAGCAACATCTCAAGACATCAGTCAGGAAGTTAAAGCTTGGTCACAAATGGGTCTTCCAAAGCATACTTCCAAAGTTGTGGCAAAATGGCTTAAGGACAGCGAAGTCAAGGTATTGGACTGGCCATCACAAAGCCCTCACCTCAATCCCATAGAAGATTTGTGGGCAGAACTGAAAAAGTGTGTGCAAGCAAGGAGGCCTACAAACCTGACTCCGTTACACCATCTCTGTCAGGAGGAATGGGCCAAAATTCACCCAACTTATTGTGGGAAGCTTGTGGAAGGCTACCCGAAACGTTTGCCCCATGTTAAACAATTTAATGGCAATGCTACCAAATACTAATTGAGTGTATGTAAACTTCTGACCCACTGGGAATGTGATGAAAGAAATAAAAGCTGAAATAAATAATTCTCTCCTATTATTCTGACATTTCACATTTATAAAATAAAGTGGTGATCCTAACTGACCTAAGACAGGGAATTTTTACTAGCATTAAATGTCAGGAATTGTGAAACTGAGTTTAAATGTATGGTGTATGTAAACTTCCGACTTCATCTGTACTGGATTTTATACCATCTATTGCATCTTGCCTATGCCGCTCTGTCATTTCTCATCCAAATATTTATATTCTTATTCCATTCCTTTACTTAGATTTGTGTGTATTAGGTAGTTGTAATGGAACTGTTAGATTACATGTTAGGTATTGCTGCATTGTCAGAACTAGAAGCACAAGCAATTCGCTACACTCTCAATAACATCTGATAACCATCTTTTATTTGACCAATAACATTTAATTTGATAATATTGATTCATGTATAAAAAAAAAAAAAGAAATCACAACATGAGGTTTTCATCTGACAGCGACAATATCAATCTAGCTGAATAACTGAATTGATTTGTTAGTGTTAGAGTAAAAAGTAAGTTATTTCCTTTAGAAATTGCTTGAGTAAGAATGCAAGTACAGCCCACAGTGAGTAACTAGAAAAGTACTAGTTCATCAATGTGTTACAACCCACCTCTGCCCTCGGGCCGCCAGTTAGCCAATCCTGCAATAGGGTATTCTTTTCTCACTGTAGAAATTGTGGTCCATTACTTCATTTTGTATGTATTCATATTTGATGACAATTATTATAAATTGTGGTCTATTGTCTGTCTCAGTGAAGCTGATCTATCATCCATAGTCAGACTAAACCTTGAGGAATTTTTACTTCAGCTGGACAAATGAGATTGGAGTGTTATCTTTGCTTTGCTCCACTTTTTCCCCCCAAGCTAGCTTACTGGTGTCTCCTGCCTTTGTTTGACAGTTGGAAGTGGTTTCCAAGTGTTCGTCCAGCCGTCACGATTCAGACTTGAAATGTGAGAGTTTAGTTCTTTCCCTTTTTAAATGTTATTTTCTCCTTTTAAAACAATCAGCTGTTTGGAAAGCATGTGGTGATCCAGCACATTGCTTACAGGGCTGACGGACGCAGGGGCAGGAAATGCATGTCTAAACCACGTCTTCTTGCCTCGCGTGCTGTCTGTTGACGTTTCTCAACAGCTACGGGGGAGTGTTTTCAACAACCCTTATTGAAAACACATGATGTTGGTCTTTTTAGTATGATTCACTCCTTTAAACAACATTTTTCCCTAACCCTTGCAAGGCACAAAGTTTGCTATTGGAGCTAGTGAGTCTGGTGTTTCCTGCTGTTGTCCAAGACCAATTAGTTTTAGTTTTTTTTTACATATTCCCATCGGAAGAACAACATTGGTTGTGGAGATGGAAGCATCCCTTTATGATCTTGATTGAAAGAAGCCTTGTGGAGCCAGTCTTCTCTGATCAGCTTTGATTAGCTAAAGGCTGATGACATCAACTTCTCTGCTATGCTTCTCTGACCAACTTCTGGATCTCTTGTGTCCTCCCTCCCTGCTCAGCATTGGTATGTGTCACACTAAAGTAGCCGTCTCCAATGAGAGTTATAGTCCACATCAGAGAGTTTTAGCATGAAGATATGAGGAGGGGTTAGGGAGTGATGGCGGGAGCTTGTAAGGAGGGGTGGTGTGTGGGGAGGGGTAGAGTGAGGGAGATTGTAGTCTACTGTTGAGCCGGTTTAAAATTCTAGAAAGAGGTGTGGTTGTCAGAGGAGGCCTTGAACACACTCATGTCCCACTCATTCATGTCCCACTCTCAGATGAAGAGCAGAAGGATATGATGAGACTGAGTGATGTCACAGAGGAGGATATAAACCAGACTTGATAGCCGGCTGCCGCAAATGAACTTACACTCTGACCAAATAAGAATCTTCTGTCCAATTAATACATGTATTTGAAGTTGGACAGTTAGGCCTGTATTCTGTTAGGTGTAGTAATATAACTCACAAAGGAATGCCTGTTAAACTCCCCTGGCTGTGAAGCCATACCTCCCAGCATACATCACACCTGGGGCCACATTTGCTGTGGTAACCTTGTTTACTCCTTAACAGTCATTAACAGCCTTTATTTTCATCTGAATTAGTTAGTTTGCCCTCAGAGTTAGTTCTCATGTTATTATCATTACACATGGTAATGTAGGCATTTATACATTCATTCAGAGTAAAAAAAACTCCTGAGATCTAACTTTGTTTTTCTCAATTCTTCAATCTGCACCGTATTCTGTAAAGTATGTAGCACTGTTTTGTTTTGACTGAAATGAACAGTACCAATGCCAAGAACTCCCCTTGTCAAATGAAGTCAGTCTTTACAATTATCCCCAAGTTATTCATGTAAGTGATGTGTACATGATGTAACTGGCTGTCTGCAGCAGCAGAGACTACAATATATAGACCCCTTTTTCCACATTTTGTTACGTTAGTTTTATTCTAAAATTGATTTAAAAAT
The DNA here is from genome assembly GCA_030435695.1 of Brachymystax lenok tsinlingensis. Taxonomy (NCBI): domain Eukaryota; kingdom Metazoa; phylum Chordata; class Actinopteri; order Salmoniformes; family Salmonidae; genus Brachymystax; species Brachymystax lenok. Next base: position 49,017,136 of record CM059795.1, read on the forward strand.
ATATATCTCATCAATCGACACACAATACCGCATAATGACAGAGACAACAAGTTTACAATTTCTAAAAAAACTCCTAATACCTTATTTGCATACAGTTGAAGTCGGAAGTTTACATACACCTTAGCCAATGACATTTTAAATTCAGTTTTTCACAATTCCTGACATTTAATCCTAGGAAAAATGCTGTGTCTTAGGTCAGTTAGGATCACCACTTTATTTTAAGAATGTGAAATGTCAGAATAATAGTAGACAGAATGATTTCTTTCAGCTTTTATTTCTTTCATCACATTCCCAGTTGGTCAGAAGTTTACATACACTCAATTTGGTAGCATTGCCTTTGAATTGTTTAACTTTGGTCAAACATTTCGGGTAGCCTTCCACAAGCTTCCCACAATAAGTTGGGTGAATTTTGGCCCATTATTTTGAAGTGCACCAGTCCCTCCTGCAGCAAAAGCACCCCCACAACATGATGCTGCCACCCCTGTGCTTCACGGTTGGGATGGTGTTCTTCGGCTTGCAAGCCTCCCCCTTTTTCCTCCAAACATAACGATGGTCATTATGGCCAAACAGTTATATTTTTGATTCATCAGACCAGAGCACATTCCTCCAAAAAGTATGATCTTCGTCCCCATGTGCAGTTGCAAACCGTAGTCTGGCTTTTTTATGGCGGTTTTGAGGCAGTGGCTTCTTCCTTGCTGAGCGGCCTTTCAGGTTATGTTGATATAGGAATCGTTCTACTGTGGATATAGATACTTTTGTACATGTTTCCTCCAGCATCTTCACAAGGTCCTTTGCTGTTCTTCTGGGATTGATTTGCACTTTTCGCACAAAAGTACGTTCATCTCTAGGAGACAACGCGTCTCCTTCCTGAGCAGTATGACGGCCGGTGTCCCATGGTGTTTATACTTGCGTACTATTGTTTGTGCAGATGAACGTGGTACCTTCAGGCATTTGGAAATTGCTCCCATTTTCCCATGATGTCAAGCAAAGAGTCACTGAGTTTGAATGTAGGCCTTGAAATATATCCACAGGTACACCTCCAATTGATTCAAATTGTCAATTAGCCCATCAGAAGCTTCTAAAGCCATTCCATAATTTTCTGGAATTTTCCAAGCTGTTTAAAGGCACAGTCAACTTAGTGTATGTAAACTTCTTACCCACTGGAATTGTGATACAGTGAAATAATCTGTAAACAATTGTTGGAAAATTTACTTGTGTTATGCACAAAGTAGATGTCCTAGCCGACTTTTGTGGAGTGGTTGAAAAATGAGTTTTAATGACTCCAACGTGTATGTAAACTTCTGACTTCAACTGTAAGTATTCAGACCATTTTCTATGAGATTCGGTGCATCCTGTTTCCATTGACCATCTTGAGATGTTTCTACAACTTGATTGGAGTCAACCTGAGGTATATTCAATTGATTGTACATGATTTGGAAAGGCACACACCTGTCTATATAAGGTCCCAGAGTTGACAATGCAAAAACCAAGCCATGAGGTCGAAGGAATTGTCCCGTAGAGCTCCGAGACAGGATTGTGTCGAGGCACAGATCTGGGGAAGGGTACCAAAGTACAGAGAGATCCTTGATGAAAACCTGCTCAGGACCTCAGACTGTGGCGACGGTTCACCTTCCAACAGGACAACGACCCTAAGCACACAGTCAAGACAATGCAGGAGTGGCTTCAGGACAAGTCTCACTGTCCTTGAGTGGCCCAGCCAGAGCCCGGACTTGAACCCGATCAAACATCTCTGGAGAGTCCTGAAAATAGCTGTGCAGCGACGCTCCCCATCCAACCTGACAGAGCTTGAGAGGATCTGCAGAGAAGGGGAGAAACTCTCCAAATACAGGTGTGCCAAGCTTGTAGTATCATACCCAAGAAGACTGTAATCACTGCCAAAGGTGCTTCAACAAAGTGCTGAGTAAAGGGTCTGAATTCTTATGTGAATGTGATATTTCAAACCTGTTTTTGCTTTGTCATTATGAGGTATTATGTGTAGATTGAGGGGGAAAAAACAATTTAATCCATTTTATAATAAGCCTTTATTGTAACAAAATGTGGAAAAGGTCAAGGGGTCTGAATAGTTTCCGAATGCACTGTATTCCCTTCAGTCAGATGGTTTTCCTCATCTGAGACCGCAGCTCTGATTACAGGCCACAGACAGGGTGTTGGAGCTATGATAAAGAGAGACAGTCAGTCAGGGTGTGGCTCCCCGCTAGACACATGGGAACAATTACAGCGTGTGGGGTATTATTTTCTCCCTCCCTCTCTCTCTAAGGAGGATCTGTGAAATGAGGCATCTGACTCTTTAGCCAGACATATAGTCGTCATGTGTAGTCACTCAGAAGTATTGTTTTCTCTTTGTTCCACAGAGGAAGGTGTGCTGTGGTTGGAAGTATGACTTACCAAGCGCTTCCCTAATTGACATTTACAGGACTGGTATTCTTGGCTCCTTGCTGATCTTGTCTTTTTCTCCTGTTTCTGCACCAGTCAGTTCTTCTCATACTGTAGCTTTTGTTGGGTGTCATTAGTAGAAACCGCTCAGTCCATTTTCATTTCATGGGGTGGGTATTATTGGGTCTATCTGCCGGGATATGGAGCTGAATGATTTAGTTAAAACTAAATGAAGATGTACATTACATAGGGATTTTTATTTGAAGAGCTTTAATAGATTATTAACTTAATAAACATGTTTCAATCTTGTTTATTGGGAAATATGGCACATGGTGTGATTGAATAGTCCTTGGAATATTAGGTGGAGCATTATTTTCTGGAGAGATGAAGGGTTGCATATAGGAGAATTATGGATATTGAATCGGGAGGTGCAGGAAGTAACAAGGTTGACAGTAAAATAGTCATTCATGTAATTAGTATGGTCAGCAGGCTATTGATTTACCATGGTTGCAGTAATGAGAGGAAGATGGGTACAAGAGAGGTGTGGATATAACATGACAGTACTTTAAGATAAGATCAGTGACAATAATTTACAAGGTATAGAAGGTGCTTTTTACTCTGTGAATGAAATGTTCTTTACCTCCTTGATATCCATCATATGTCTTTGCCAAACATCCCTTTTGGATCCACAGCATTGGAGCACAGCCATAATCTTTCTCTCACTTCAAACCTCTTCACTGCTCACTCTTCTCTGTTTGCTTTGGCTTCACCCACCAACAGACGTATGGTTTCTTTCACTGACAGCCATTTGCAGTGTGACTATAGCTTTGCATCGAGTTAATTCATACAGCTGTGTGTGTATACTGTGTATTCCCATAGGACAGGACACGGGGTCAAGAACTCTGCCGTTACTGGTGACTGTCATAGCAACATTATAGCACATGAGTCTAAAGCACTCTCTGTTGCAAGGGATACCGAGAAAGCTTTACAGCTAACTTTACTGGAATTTTGTATTATTTATTTATTTATTCCCCCCCCGGTTTTTCTCCCCAATTTTGTGGTATCCAATTGGTTGTTAGTCTTGTCCCATCGCTGCAACTCCCGTACGGACTCGAGATAGGCGACGGTTGAGAGCCGTGCGTCCTCCGAATCAAATCTCAGCCAAGCCGCACTACTCCTTGACACAATGCACGCTGACACGGTCGCCAGGTGTACGGTGTTTCCTCCGACACATTGGTGCAGCTGGCATCCCGGTTAAGCGGGCACCTGCTTGTGTCAAGAAGTAGTGCGGCTTGGCTGAGTTGTGCATTGCGCCCGGCCTGCCACAGGAGTCGCTAGTGTGCAATGGGACAAGAACTTCCCTGCTGGGCCAAACTCTCCCCTAACCCGGACGATGCTGGGCCAATTATGGGCCGCCCCATGGGTCTCCCAGTCGAGGCCGGCTGCGACAGAGCCTGGACTCGGACCAGGATCTCTAGTGGCACAGCTAGCACTACGATGCAGTGCCTTAGACCACTGCACCACTCGGGAGGCCCCAACTTGACTGGCTTTTAGTTTGTAGTAAGACCACTAGTAAGACAAGCTTGAGCGAAAAGGCCCCTTCTCTCTGCAAGTCAAATACAGGCCCTTCTAAACAAGCCCATCTATAAATCCGAACTGAGAAGACGCCACCAGTGTTTCCTATTGCATGGGCCTTGTGATGTGATGGCCCAGTAGTAATTTTCCACCAGTGCAGGAAGCGTGATGCTCCAAACATCAAGCTAGTTGATTCTAACTCCGGTCTGTTTGTGTGTAGAAGACGTAAAACAAAAACAGAAATCGAGTATTTGTGAGGTCTGTCTACCCTCCAAAACAAAGTAACAACCCCCGTTCTGACACTGACAATCCACTCTAGGCTCGTAAATGTAATGTAATAGGAAATGAAGAACATTCCTTTAATCTAGGAGCACTGTTGTTCTTTGACTCCAGGCCACATAGCATATGTAGCCTAGCTACCCCATCGAGAAATACCATCTGCTGAGTGTATTTCTGATAATTGGCAAAGCCAGTCTTTTTAGGAATTGCTGAATTGTACAAAGTGTACAACCCTCCCCCTGCAGTGATGTTGTTTTGTATGATAGCATGTGTTTAACTCCCTGCGTTGTTGACTCACTGTTTTCAGATGGAGCTTCTGGACAAGTTCCCTGTGGAAGGAGGGCAGAAAGACCCCAAACGCAGAATCATCCCTTTTCTACCAGGTAAGAGTTAAAACACACTGCTACTGGCTGACACTCCCAGGTCATTTGATGCTGTAAGTATGGATGTCTGGCTAGTGTTGGTGAGCAAGGAAAGGCAGGAAGCAGAAGATCCAGTGCAAGGTTTTTATTTTAAGGCTCTTGGAGCAGGTATTTACAAAATATACAAATCATCCAACAATATGCCAGGTTCAAAGGAAATAAATGGATACAAAAAGCAAGTCAAATGAATTTAAATGACCGAAGATCAGTCTGACTAGCCCCTAGAGCTCAGAAAGACCCTAACTAACCCATGCAGAGACCGGCGGCCATCCTCCTCCCCCATAAAGCTCTACACCCGAGCCTTTACAACCTGACAGAGACCAGTTGACAAGAAACACTTGTAATTGAATGCATTTTGTCAACCTAAGCCAATAAACACTTAGCAAAGTAACAACTCTACAGTTTAGATAATATAACCTGTACAATACAGAAATATATAGAATACTTTTAAAGAGGTCGACTAGAGCGGAAACCCCCCAATTAGTAATGGAGTGTCTTCTTAATAAGCAGACCATGGTCACTTGCACACTTGGTGGCCACACCCATCCACATGCTATAAGACCGATCTCACACAAACGTTTGTAAGTACTGCTTTAGACTAGCAACAGAACTAATAAACTTTCTGATTTACTTCTCATGTCTTCTATCATTTAGATTTAAGGTTTAGAAATGTAGAATAGATCAAACAGGTAACACACTCAACCAAAATGTATGTATTTGGTGATGTGCCCAAGCAATTATATCACAATGTACAGTTGAAGTTTACATACACTTAGGTTGGAGTCATTAAAACTAGTTTTTCAACCACTCCACAAATTTTTTGTTAACAAACTATAGTTTTGGCAAGTCGGTCTACTTTGCATGACACGTACATTTTCCAACAATTATTTACAGACAGATTATTTCACTTATAATTCACTGTATCACAATTCCAGTGGGTCAGAAGTTTACATACACCAAGTTGACTGTGCCTTTTAAACATCTTGGAAAATTCCAAAAACTTCTAAAAATTCCTTAGAAGTTTCTGATAGGCTAATTGACATAATTTGAGGTGTACCTGTGGATGTAAAGAAATCAGCCAAGACCTCAGATTGTAGACCTCCACAAGTCTGGTTCATCCTTGGGATCAATTTCCAAACGCCTGAAGGTACTACGTTAATCTGTACAAACAATAGTTTGGTATAGCTGATTTCTTTAGATTTTCCCATGATGTCAAGCAAAGAGGCACTGAGTTTGAAGGTAGGCCTTGAAATACATCCACAGGTACACCTCCAATTGTCTCAAATAATTAAAGCCATGCTATTTAAGCTATTTAAAAGGCACAGTCAACTTGGTGTATATAAATTTGTTTGCAATTACACATCTGAAAGTGTGATTTTCACCTGGTGAAAATGAATATCCAATTCTCACGTGAAAGTAAACATGTGACAGCAAATTTCACATGTGAAATTTGTGTGAGGTGAAAACGTGTTATTCTCCTCACATGTGAAAAGGTGGTGTTAGCATGTGAAATCTACATTTAATACACGTGAAAATGTTTGACATGTGGAATTTAAGATCAACTTCACAAATTGGACATTTTTTTGTAAGGGAGAGGGAGTGTCTGTGACACACACCTTGCAGAGTTAGTGTACACCTGTTGTTTTACGAAGCATGTGGCATAACGTCTTGATTTTATTTGAGTGCTCCATGGTGAAGACCACCTTAGATCCAGTGCTGGCCACCAGATCCATGAGTATGCACACTTCACCATCTTACCCTGAGGGAAAAAACATGTTTTAGTTTTTAGTCTTATTTATTTGGGTACACAAGTAAATTGGTCAGGGAGAGCCAAATGTTTTTTTTATTTATTAAAGAGCACATAAAGAACATGTACCATACATACACAACTTATCTTTGCTCTCTTTACTAAGGAGCGTAGTTACATTCACATGTTAAGGGTACATTTTGGATGTATAGAGCAAATATATTTCAAGAGTCTGAATAAGTATACAATTTGGATTAAGTCCCACAACAAACAAACAAACAAAAAGCCCATAAATTACATAAGACCCATACGATATGACAGGAACTCTGACTAGACACCTTTATACCTATGCTGTCAATGTTGCAAGATTGATGTAATTCTCTCCATGTTAGCAAGTTCCCCGCATAGACCTAGCCACATATCTTTGGAAGGTGCATGTTCATTTTTCCAGCATTTTGTTACACATTTCCTTGCTGCTGCTAAAAGATGATCTATCAATTTAAGTGGAGAGGATTGGAGTGTATCCACAGGAACAATACCTATTTATCCACACTGCCTCGAGACCCAAATGTTTTGTGTGTGTGTGTGTGTGTGTGTGTGTGTGTGTGTGTGATCTCTCAATTTGTTTTATGGGACACAGCAGGAATGGAAAATACCAAGGCTGGTGAAATAACCTAGTCAGTGAAACATTTAGGCTAGCTAGGAGCTTTTCTTCAAACTGAAAGCCTGTCACTCCCCCAACAGTAATGTTGACCTATCTTGAACAAATACAAAGTAGATGCAGGTAGTCTGATCCTTATAAAGTCTGGCTAACTAATGCAGTTGTGTACTTAGCTAGCTTACCTTAATTCTATTTGAAGATGATCTCTCCATGACGAGGTGATATAATTGGATTCCTTACTTTGTTGACCATCTGTGGGACCACTCATAAAATAATCATTGATTGCTGGTAATTCATAGTGTATTAGCTAGCTAAATCAAACATTGCTATTTATATGAGAAGTCAGCTTCAAAGATTATTGATGACTGAGAAAGCAGGAACTGGACGACGGCATGCACTAGGCTACTATTGGATGACATGAGCCCAATCTGAATTCTCACCCCCTCAACGATTTAAAAGCAGTGAATTGGTGTAACTATTGGTAGACATTTCATCTACACCTATCTAATACTATTACATCTTTGAGGTGAATGAAGGCCAATGGAAAAGGCATAGCAGGAAATGGAATGCGCCTCAAAAAAGGACTAAAGATGACCTGCCTCGCTTCCAACAAGTTTACGATAGGATGATATCGATTGCTTGCTACTTAAAATCAAAATAACCAGCCTGATTTCGTTGATCCGTAGCATGTTATCTTGAGTGGGCCAAGTCAGCTGCAACACTCAAGGGGAAGTTTGAGCTAGTGTTTTCGTGCTAGCTAACATGTCAACCTTGGAAATTAACCATTTCCCTGTAGTCATAACTTTTTTTTTTTTTTAATTTTTTTTTACTGAACAGAAATATAAAACGCAACATGTAACATGTTGGTCCAATGTTTCATGAGCTAAAAAGGGCCCAGACATGTTCTATACGCACAGAAAGCTTATTTCTCTCAATGTTATCCAATTTTTTTTTTTTTACATCCTTGCTAGTAAGCATTTCTCCTTCACCAAGATAATCCATCCATGTGACCGGTGTGGCATATCAAGAAGCTGATTAAACAGCATGAGCATTACACAGGTGCACCTTGTGCTGGGGATAATAAAAGCCCACAATGCCACAGGTGTCTCAAGTTGAAGGAGTGTGTAATTGGCACGCTGACTGCAGGAATGTCCACCAGAGCTGTTGCCAGATCATTTAATGTTAAATTATCTACCATAAGCCGCATCCAACGTAGTTTTAGAGAATTTAGTGGTAACCATGCCAGCCCTGGACCTCCACATCCAGCTTCTTTACCTGCGGGATGGTTTGAGACGAGCCACCCAGACAGCTGATGAAACTGGGTTTGCACAACTGAAGAATCTCTGCACAAACTGTCAGAAACCATCTCAGGGAAGCTCATCTGCGTGCTCGTCGTCCTCTCCAGTGTCTTGACCTGACTGCAGTCCAGAGTTGTAAGCGACTTCAGTGGGCAAATGCTCACATTCGATGGCCACTGGCACACTGGAGAAGTGTGTTCGTCACAGATGACTCCCAGTTTCAACTGTACCGGGCAGATGGCGTGTAAGGCATTGTGTGGGCGAGCGGTATGCTGACGTTGTGAACGGAGTGCCCCATGGTGGCAGGTATGGTATGGGCAGGCATAAGCTACGGACAGCGAACAGAATTGCATTTTAGCAATGACAATTTGAATGCACAGAGATACCATGACGAGATCCTGATTTCCATATATGAACTGTAAGTCAGTAAAATCTTTGAAATGGTTGCATTTATATTTTTGTTCAGTGTACATTAATAAACTGTTTAAAGCAGGGTTCCCCTACTGGCATCCTACGGGTTGAATTTGGCCCCCCAAGTGCTGAGCAAAACATACATTTTTTTTTTTGTTGTTGTTGGACATAAGACTGAAAACACCAGCATGATTGTAATTTAGGAAATCTGTTCCAAAGTATTCCCACACAGATCTACAGTATGTGACTGTGTACAAATGTAAGGTTTGAAATTGTTTTAGTCAAATATATCAGTTTGGGCTTCTTGTGGTCAATTTGCAGTCTACAAATTATATGTAATTACAGTGCTGTCTGGAAAATGTTACATTACAGCCTTGTTCTAAAATGGATTAAATAAATACATTTCCTCAGCAATCTACACACAATAGCCCATAATGACAAAGCGAAAACTAGTTTTTGGACATTTTTGCAAATGTATTAAAAAACTAAAAGATCTGGCCCCATCACCATCCGCTTAAGAACTAATCGGCCAGTAGCTGAATCTAGTTGAGCATTCCTGGTTTAAAGTAACCAAAAATGTAGAATTTCTTATTTTTCACAACGAACGGTGCCGACATTGGAATGGTTATCGTATGCCGCATCACGTCAACATCTAGGCCTGTTGTTTTGAGTTGTTGGTCTCCCTTGATTGAAATGTCATTGAAGTGAGCAGATAAAAATTATTGCAGGTGGTTCCCATTTGAACTCCTACGTCTAAATCCTCCCTTCTCCACCCACTCGTCTTTCAGAACGGGACCAGAAAGACATTCTGTGAGTCGTTGACATCCTGCTATGTGAAGCTGTCTGGCAGGGTCTAGTAGCCGCTGATTAACTTCTGTTGCTCTTTGAGAACTGTGGCATGGCCAGATTTGCACAGCAAATTTATTCAAATGTTTTATTTTTTTATTTGTGTCTGCACTCACGCCCACATGGTCAGGGAAACAGTTGCAGACCAAATGGCATATCTGGTCGACATATCTGGTCGACCAAACCAACAAGACACGGAAGTGGTTTTCCTGTCAGGACTTAGTTTGTACTTCAAGGCCTCTCATTTTGTTTTCACTTTTTTGGCCTCTTAGGATCAGAATCGTCATTCTGTTGCATCTGCAAAATGTCTGCTTAGTGTATTCCCCCCTCACCGTGGTTATGATTCGGCTTACAAGTCACAAGTCGACACTTCAATGTTGGGAATGAGATCAATTGAATCAATGTTGACAGAGGACTTAATGATGAATGTTTGTATATCCAAGCTGTCTGGTTGGCTGATGACCTCAGTGACTGTCACAGCACGGAGCGATGTCAGCTTCCACACAGCTTAATTTATTCATATCAGGAGCCAAGGCAAATTTGCTCTTAACTTCAAAATAACAGCTACACAAATGGCGCCGTAGAACTGAATAATTCCATGGAACTGCATAAATTGTCTCTTAAGAACCTATATTTATGCAACACTTGTGTAGCATATGTCATTTGGTCATGCCTCCCCTAAAGAGAATAACAAAGTGTTTTTGTACTTAAGTGCTGTGTACCGGTAAACATGGCAGGCCATTCTACAGCAACATGGGAAGTGGCTGTATGTTATCAGTCAGCATCTGGAACCCCTGTAATTACTTAACACACATACCATCTACCCTCTCCACAGACATGCCTCTTTCCAGCACTCAGCCCCAAACGCAATTCATTAGCCCAGGGGTTCACAAACTCTTTTTGGACTCTGGAACCCACTTAAAATCATAACACAACTCTGACTTGAGTGCGATTTTAAAAATAGCATACAAGGAGTTACACTATGACTGCTGCAGCGCATGACCGGACTAACCAAGTCTCAGGCCTTAGGAAAGAATATAAAAAAAAGTCCTTCGTGTCAGAGAATTTTGCAGTTCATGGTAATATCCCAATTCTGCACATTCTGCCATGGGACAGCAAGACAATTTAGCAGTTAAAGCTTAAATTAGTGCAACATTTATTTGGGGGGGATACAAGAAGTATTGACTTGAAAACTGGATCATTTATGGAGTTGGTCCAATGTTTCATGAGCTTGGCCAAATTCGTATAATCTGTTGTTGCCAACAATACATTTTTAAAAGACACTATTTCACATGACAGTTTCCTGTGGCTGCCCTGGGTAGGTATTGTGTTGAGTAGAGGACTTGAGAAGTTTTATAAATCTGTTTTATACCATCACAGATTTGCCATGAAGTCTGCCTGCCCGGCCTTGACTGAACTGTAACAGTCATTTTATTTCCCCCTAAAAACAGACCTTTCATCGAATGCACCCATGATCATGTGGAACATACAGAGAGGGCAGTGTTGAGTCGATCTTTCCCCTTGACCCCAGAGAACTTGGAAAAGTGTCAAGAAAGCTTTCTAGAGGAATGAGAGTGAGAATAGTGGTCAACTTTCAAGTCTCCTGACTAAGCTTTAATAAATTGTTCTGGGAAAGTGTCTGGACTGTCAGCAAGCCAAAGTAGAGAAAATATCATTCACACCTTTGAGGAGAGAAGGCATGTCTAGTCCTATAGATTCCTCTGTGAAAATGTAGGGTACACTTCAAAAGCATGGACACCCTTTGACTCTCTTCCATTCCCAGTTGTAATTGCTGTCAATGTAAATGACAAGCCTATTAAAAATGCCTTCTTCCCGCAGACAAGGAAAAACCGTAAACATTGCTTCTGCTTTTTACATCTAGGCTACTCAGCTTTATACTGTTCTCCATTAGCTGGGTTCAGGAACCTGCAAGCAAGCATTTCATTGGACAGTATACCATGTGTATCCTGTACATACGACTAATAATACTTCTGTAGCTGCAGATAAATGCAGCAAGGGATGTTGCTGAAATAACCAACACCACTAATTAGAAGGGATGCCCACATACGTACAGTACGTGTGTGCACACGTGTATATACAGTGCATTCGGAAAGTATTCAGACTCCTTCCCTTTTTCTTTGCCGCTACTTCCTATACATATAAAACAACACCCCGTGCTCAATAACACCTCGTGCTATTTTTTATTTTATTTTTATTTAACATTTATTTAACTAGGCAAGTCAGTTAGAACAAATTCTTATTTACAATGACGGCCTACCCCGGTGGGTCTAACCCTAACCCGGACGACGCTGGGCCAATTGTGAGCCGCCCTATGGGACTCCCAATCACGGCCGGTTGTGATACAGCCTGGAATTGAACCAGGGTCTGTAGTGATGCCTCTAGAACTGTGATGCAGTGCCTTAGACCGCTACGCCACTCGGGAGCCCCCAATAGTACTAGTAGTCCCAGACTATGATGGGTGGTGGACGGAACCCCTAGCTAACGTTATATATTTCGAAACGTATTATCCAACACACTCAGTAGTCCCAGACCACAGTGGTCCCAGACCACATAGACAAGTCCCAGAAATGCCTATAGACAGCTGTCTGTGGGGCTTCTCTGAACAGCCCTTACCCATCTCAGTAGTCCCAGACAACTTTAGCCTCCCAGAGACTATGGTACCTTTCTAGTAGTCCCAGACTACAGTGGTCCCAGACCAAATAGACGTCATCTAATTTTTATGTTTAGTTAATTTAAAAAAAGAATAATTTTCATTTAAATTGACATACTGAAATCAGTTGCCGTGTCCCTCAATTCTTCGCGGATTATGTGTCTCCTCCTGGGCAGCTCACAGTAAGGGTCTGGTCTGGTCGGGTCCTCGTCGTCTTTTGCTCAGATGGGAATTTCCCTCACGCCACATAAAATGGGCCACCGGTTTTCCTCGCAGACCCTCACTGGAAGGCTCCGCAGGCACCAAACTGTTGTGGAAATTACCACCAGAGACACCTGGAGTCAATATTAAATGAATCATTTTTATTATCCGCATGCTGAAGAGGTTCCAACAACCCATAGTACACGTCTGTCAGGAGCTCTGCCGGGGCAGTCCCGTTAGTTCTCTCATATACCGCTAACACAGACAAGTTAAAATGGCATGATTTACATAATTCATTAATTAATCATTAACATGTGGTTCCTGCATGTGACCGACCAATACCTCCAAGAGGCTTCTTCTCTCCAAGCTGAGACCTTGAAACTGAGATACCCCTTTCGGTTCTCAAAGCAATGTTCTGGGTGCACTGCCAAATTGCAGATACTGATAGTGAGGATTCCTCCCAGGCACGATCAATCAGTCACTTGCATGAACCAAGTCTAATGGGTTATTAGAAAAACACAAACATAACAAGTGAATACAGTAATACGTAAAAACTGACTATTGCAGTTATGGAGTATTTATGTTTGTCTGCTTGTATAATTGCTACTGTGAATCCACACCATTCAAATACTGAATTATCATACAGTTTGAGTATGTACTATATATAACGTGAGACCATGATTGAGGACTAGGATAAGAGGGGAGGCTAGAGGGCTTTGTATCTTTGTAGGACATGTACATTAGATCCTAAAGACTGTTGTTCTTCTTCCTTCCAGGGAAGATCCTGTTCAGGAGAAGCCATATCAGGGATGTGGCCATGAAGCGCCTGAGGCCTATCAACGAGTACTGCAGGGTGAGTAGGCTCTGACTAAGACCACTGCTCAGCTGGTGGGGCAATTCAGTGGTATTACATCTTTCACACTCACCCATCATGGAGGACACAACAGAATGACTCAAGCTTGAACCCCTAAAACCTCCCATGGGGAAGAAGCCTGGAGAGGAACCTAAATCTCAGGTATTAGGACATTAGCACTGTGGTAGATAGAGGTTAAGACTAGAGCGAGGGGTTTGCATTCATGATCCTGCTGCCCGGTTTACCTCACTGATAGCATGGCAGAGTGAGACTGTTTTGGATTCCATACACCCTCAAATCTAGTTTCACTGACCTGTTATAGCCATTCTGTTTCTCTATACAAAGACCAATGCACTAGCAATGTAAAAACATGCATATCTTATATGTTTATCATTACCCACTGGGAAATATACAATAACAAAATCGGTCATCCTCGAAAATATATTTTCTTCAGGAATTAGACATTGCGGAAAATGAAGGCAGTCTGAAACATGGCTGACAGAGAAAAATAATTCCATCTGGAAAACAAAGCAGCATAGTTGCAGAGTCTGTGCTCTTTAGTGGAAAAGCAAGAAGAGAAGTGAAATCACCTCTGTGGCAGGCGGTCGTGATGCTGTGGTATCTCTGTGCTCTCTCTCCATCAGGGCAGTGGTTTGAGGCACTAGCCCCTGTCAGCAACATCACCAGGCCCCCCTACTCAATCAAATCAACTTTATTTGTCACATGCGCTGAATAAAACAAGTGTAGACCTTACCGTGAAATGCTTACTTACAAGCCCTTAACCACAAGCACACACTGGTTGAATTAGCATTGTTTCCACATCATATTAATGAAATTATGTTGAATCAATGTGGAAAAGACGTTGAATTGACGTCTGTGCCCAGTGGGCCGTGTTTACTTTTAAAGTGCTTCCCTATGAACCAGAACTTCCTTTTTATGTTGCCTGGGGAATCTTTGAAAGGTAGTTCCATCTGTCATGCTCTTAAAAAAACCACAGTTTCCCTGGCATGTTGCCAGAGAACCTTTGTTTATGAAGCCAGGTCACTGGTGAGAGAGATGGGGTACACATGGGAGGGGAGGCCTAGTGGTCAGGATATCTCAGGTGGTCGTTTTGGGATACGGGTGCAACAAAGGTCACAGCTTTAAGTACTGTAAAACAGGGGGGAAACTAAGGTCCTAGAGTTGAGGTGTTGTGGGTGTGTTTAGGTTTATGTGGATAGTTTTAGACTAAGTTTGCACCACTTCTATGGGATTACATAGAACTTCCTCAGTCTGGTATGCAGTCACGTTCTTTTGTTTTTGTGGGTTCCATAGAGGACTTTGATATACTGATTTTAGTAGCATCCTCAATACACATGAACGCATTGAAGACAAAGAAAAAGTTGAATAGAACTGCTCTCCTCTTTGTCAGAGAGGGCTTAACAAAGTAATCTGGTTACAGCGTTGAATAATTCAATGTTTAGATCTACGGCCACCTGTATGATAGTCTCTTTGTTGACTGTGTTGGTGGCTTGCTCTTAAAGACCCAATGCAGCTGTTTTTTTCATCACAATATCAACAAAAAAATTGGGTAACAATTAATTACCTTACAGTTAATATTTTCATAAAGAATTGTCAAAAAAAAATATTGCTTCTTAGCAAAGAGCATTTTCTCAAGTAAAAATTTAACTAGGACTGTCTGGGAGTGGTATGAGTAACATGCTGACCACACCTCTCGTGTCACGTGCGCGAGTATTGCAAAATACATTTACACATACAGTTGAAATCGGAAGTTTCCTTACACTTAGGTCGGAGTCATTAAAACTTGTTTTTCAACCACTCCACAAATTTCTGGTTAACAAACTATAGTTTTGGCAAGTCGGTTAGGACATCTACTTTGTGCATGACACAAGTAATTTTTCTAACAATTGTTTACAGACAGATTATTTCACTTATAATCCACTGTACCACAATTCCAGTGGGTCAGAAGTTTACATACACTAAGTTGACTGTGCCTTTTAAACAGCTTGGAAAATTCCAGAACATGATGTCATGGCTTTAGAAGCTTCTGATAGGCAAATTTATATAATTTGAGTCAATTGGAGTGGTACCTGCGGATGTATTTCAAGGCCTACCTTCAAACTCAGTGCCTCTTTGCTTGACATCATGGGAAAATCAAAAGAAATCACCCAAGACCTCAGAAAAAAATTGTAGACCTCCAAGTCTGGTTATCCTCGGGAGCAATTTCCAAACGCCTGAAGGTACCACGTTCATCTGTAGAAACAATAGTACGCAAGTATAAACACCATGGGACCCCGCAGCCGTTATACCGCTCAGGAAGGAGACACGTTCTGTCTCCTAGAGATGAACTTACTTTGGTGCAAAAAGTGCAAATCAATCTCAGAACAACAGCAAAGGACCTTGTGAAGATGCTGGAGGAAACGGGTACAAAAGTATCTATGTCCACAGTAAAACGAGTCCTATATTGACATAACCTGAACGGCCGCTCAGCAAGGAAGAAGCCACTGCTCCAAAACCGCCATGAAAAAGCCAGACTATGGTTTGCAACTGCACATGGGGACAAAGATCATACTTTTTTGAAGAAATGTTTTGAGGAAAAAGGGGGAGGCTTGCAAGCCGAAGAACACCATCCCAACCGTGAAGCACGGGGGTGGCAGCATCATGTTGTGGGGGTGCTTTGCTGCAGGAGGGACTGGTGCACTTCACAAAATAGATGGCATCATGAGGAAGAAAAATTGTGTGGATATATTGAAGCAACATCTCAAGACATCAGTCAGGAAGTTAAAGCTTGGTCGCAAATGGGTCTTCCAAATGGACAATGACCCCAAGCATACTTCCAAAATTGTGGCAAAATGACTTAAGGACAACAAAGTCAAGGTATTGGAGTGGCCATCACAAAGCCCTGACCTCAATCCTATAGAAAATGTGTGGGCAGAACTGAAAAAGCGTGTGCGATCAAGGAGGCCTACAAACCTGATTCAGTTGCACCAGCTCTGTCAGGAGGAATGGGCCACAATTCAACCAACCTTATTGTGGAAGGCTAACCAAAACGTTTGACCCAAGTTAAACAATTTAAAGGCAATGCTACCAAATACTAATTGAGTGTATGTAAACTTCTGACCCACTGGGAATATGATGAAAGAAATAAAAGCTGAAATAAATCTCTACTATTATTCGGACATTTCATGTTCTTGAAATAAAGTGGTGATCCTAACTGACCTAAGACAGGGGGAATTTTCCCTAGGATTAAATGTCAGGAATTGTGAAAAACTGAGTTTTAATGTATTTGGCGAAGGTTTTATGTAAACCTCCGACTTCAACTGTAAGTGTTATTCAATCATTGCACCCACACTGCTCGCGCGCGCCAACGAGGGTCTGAGCTGCCAAGCGCTAAAATAGAAGTCAGTTATTTTTGTGACGCTGAAACGTGGTGCAAGTCTTGCCTCTCCTCATTGGTTTATAGAAGCAGATACCCATGTGCCATCTCCTCATTGTTTGTTCCCCTACGTGGGTGATTGAAACATGCACAGAGGTCAGTTGTCGTCGTGGTAATACTATAAAAGTTATATGCCAATCGCCATATAAAGTCCAAAGAAGAAAAAGCCTGGAAGGAGAGATGGCTAGAAACAATTCGGTTGACCATTTTATGTGTGGATTAATTGTCGGTGTAGAGGACCTTGTGTGTTTCCAGTAAAATAACCACTCCACATTTATATCCCCGGACAAATTAGCTAGCAACTGCAAGCTAGCTAGCTAAATTGCCATAAATATTTAATGCTTTTTGACCTGTCCCCAAATTAATATAATTGGTTCAGAGTTTGTTTTGATGTCGCATGCCCGGTCTGGACATGGTGTGAGGGGCCTAATTGGACTAACCTAATGGGAGGAATATGTAACCTGAAAACTAGCTGTTATTAGCAGCACATTTTTTAAATGTACTTTGTTATTGTTCTATTAACTTACAGTAAATGAATATATAGTATTAATTGTTATGTGTCCATGAGTGTATAGTAGATAGACCATATGGTTCAAGAGAAAACAACATTTTGTTTAACCTCTTAAGCATCATTAAGGAGCGCTGGGGCGCTAGCGCCCTGTTCCCGACACTATCCGGTGAAATGTAAGGCGCCAAATTCAAAATCCAAAAGTTGAATTATTAAACATTCATCAATATACAAGTGTTGCATAGTCATCAAAAGCTCTGATTCCTGGCAATATCACAGCGTTGTCAGATTTCAAAAAGGCTTTACGGCAAAAGCACAACATTTGATTGTTTGAGGATAGCACCTCATATTTATGCATTAGCATAAATTCATATCCAGCGCAGGTCACACAAAACCCACATAAGAGCTAAAATAAATCACTTAC
This sequence comes from Brachymystax lenok tsinlingensis, assembly GCA_030435695.1. Classification (NCBI taxonomy): domain Eukaryota; kingdom Metazoa; phylum Chordata; class Actinopteri; order Salmoniformes; family Salmonidae; genus Brachymystax; species Brachymystax lenok. Next base: position 49,034,862 of record CM059795.1, read on the forward strand.
CTTTCGAGGGAACTTCTGCTGAGGGCATCCCAAGTGTCCAAGGAAGACATCCAATGGTTCTTTTGTTAGAAAAATTCAATTATTGTATCCATAAATCTCTGTTTGGTTGGCGCGTTATGTTCAGAAAATCCACCGTCGAGTCGCCCATTGAACCGTGAAGAGTATGCTTTCAAACTATACCTATCAACTTTGTCCAAACAAATCAAACATCATTTATAATGTATCCTTAGGTACACTTTTATGTATATTTACTATAATATTTAAACCGGATGATAGGAAAGGAAAAAAACCAAAGAGCTGGTTTGGACGGAGGGTTTGGACCGAGTGAAAAATGGAAGGTGTTTACTTTATATACTGAACAAAATGTAAAGTGTTGGGTCCATGTTTCATGAACTGAAATAAAAGATGGCAGAAATTTTCCAAACCACAAGAACCTGATTTCTCTCTAATTTTGTGCACAAATTTGTTTACATCCCTGTTAGTGAGCATTTCTTCTTATGCAGTATAATCCACGAACCTGACAGGTGTGGCATATCAATAAGCTGATTAAACAACAGGATCATTACACAGATCCACCTTGTGCTGGGGACAATAAAAGCCCACTCTAAAATGTGCAATTTAGTCACAGAACACAATGCCATAGATGTCTCATGTTGAGGGAGTGTGCAATTGGCATGTCCACCAGAGCTATTACCAGAGAATGTAATGTTTATTTCTCTACCATAAGCTGCCTCCAATGTCATTTTAGAGAATTTGGTAGTACATCCAACCGACCTCACAACCGCAGACTATGTGTAACCACGCTATCCCAGGACCTCCACATCTGGCTTCTTCACCTGCGGTATCTTCTGAGACCAGCTACCCGGACAGTTGTTGAAACTGTGGGTTTGAACAAACTGTCAGAAACCTTCTGCACCTCACCTGCATGCTCATCGTCATCACCAGGGTCTTGACCTGACAGCAGTTCGGCGTTGTAACCGACTTCAGTGTGCTAAAGCTCACCTTCGATGGCCACTGGCACGCTGAAGTGTGCTCTTCACAGATTAAATCTGGGTTCAAATGTACCGGGCAGACAGCGTGTATGGCGTTGTGTAGGCGAGCGGTTTGCTGATGTCAACATTGTGAACAAAGTGCCCCATGGTGGCGGTGGAGTTATGGTATGGGAAGGCTACGGACAACAAACACAATTGGATTTTATCAATGGCAATTTGAATTAATAGAGATGTTGTGACGAGATCCCGAGGCTCATTGTCGTGCCATTCATCCTCCGCCGCCATCTGATGTTTCGGCATAATAATGTGTGGCCCCATGTCACAAGGATCTGTAGACAATACCTGGAAGCTGAAACTGTCCAAGTTCTTCCATGGCCTGCATACTCACCAGACATATCACCCTTTTGAGCACGTTTGGGATCTTCATGTATGAACGCGTGTTCCAGTTCCCGCCAATATCCAACAACTTCACACAGCATTGAAGAGTGGGACAACATCAACAGTCTGATCAACTCTAAGTGAAGGAAAACGCTGATCCACGCCCCCAACCTTTTTAAGGTATCTGTGACCAACAGATGCATGTCTGCATTCCCAGTCATGTGAAATCCATAGATTAGGGCCTAATGAATGCATTTCAGTTGACTGATTTCCTTATTGACTGTAACTTAGCAAAATCTTTGAAATTGTTGCATGATGCGTATGTGTTTGTTCAGTGTAGTTGCTTTCATGTTTGGCTCAGAGGATCACCGTTTCTGTCAAAACGCTGAGTGAGTCCTAAACCTGAACTTGACTCGTATGGAATGACCTTTGCTGGAGTTTCTGCTGTTGGAGAGGAGACGTTGATGCTTGGAGGATATAGGATTTCACCCCAGTTTTGCCCTTTTACCATTGATTCTCAATCATCAGAATTTCCATTGTTTGGAAAGGGTGGGCTATAGATTGCTGGTGTATGCTGTTTAAGAAAGGGAAAGGGGGGTACCTAGTCAGTACAACTGAACGCCTTCAACTGAAATGTGTCTTCCGCATTTAACCCAACCCCTCTGAATCAGAGAGGCTGCCTTTTAAATCGACATCCACGTCTTGGCGCCCGGGGAACAGTGGGTTAACTGCCTTGCTCAGGAGCAGAACAACTGATTTTTATCTTGTCAGCTCGGGGATTCGATCCAGCAACCTTTCGGTTACTGGCCAAATGCTCTAAACACTAGGCTACCTGCCTCTCCTATAATCTACTTGTATATACATGTAATGAATGTGTATTCTCTCCTCACCCTCACTGTTTTCTGTCTGACTTGCACACATGCACTCAACGCCACACACACACAATTAGGTTAATGCTGCCTGCTGTAAAGAGCACCAATAAAGTCAATTTGCTGTAATGTGCCTTCCGGCTCCCAGTCTCTGGGGAGAATACTAATGACCTGCCAGGTCACAGGCAGAATGAAGGGGTGAGAAATACAGGGAGAGTATGGTCTTCCTAACCCCAGACACAGTGTACCAGATTCAGTCAGTAGGACCAGGGGATGGGGGGGCTCCTCTGGAGGTCAACACTTAAAACATTTTATCATCTGACTCTTAGCTGCCTCCAGAGAATAATTTAGATTTTTCTCCCATAAAAAGGCATTTTAATCTTTGTAATTGACCACTGGACATTCACACACGTAGGTATGCACGCGCACACACACACACACACACACACACACACACACACACACACACACACATTCTCTTACCCCAACGCTAATGGAGAACAGGATTTCAGCTAAGCCTATGGCAATCTTCCCACACTTTTAGCATGGGCAGTCTGTTGGCATGGCTTCCCATACGGTGAGTCCAAAAGGGCAAGGTGCCACACTGGACAAGGGCACCTTGAACTCTGGCTGGCCTGTATGTTATGATACGGGCCAGCCATATCATAATTCAGGCTGTGGGGGAGCGAGAGAGAGCTGCCCCTCTCTGGGTGGACAGTACTGAGGCACTTAGCCTTATTAAATGCAGACGTACGCTGGGTCTGAGGCTGAGATGGATAGCCTTGAGAAATGCCTCATGGCAGCGAGGAGTGTGCTGCATACTTGCCTGTCTGCACACAGTGATGATAATAATGGCTGTTTTGTTGGAGAGACCCACCAGCTGGTTCTAAGCATTGGATCACTGAGGTGCTGAGGCCTTTGATGCTGAGAAAGAGCGATATCTCAGGCCAGTTATCCTTTCATCTCCTGAGGAATGGCCCTGTCAGACAGCATCTCTCCCTCACCACTAGATTATCTACAGAGCCCTGGTCAGAGCCACAGCCCACAGGGAGAAAGGATCAATGATGTTAGATTAGAAAGAGGAAATAGAATAGAGTGGACTAGGCTCCATTTAGGTACAGTAGATGCTTTTTTTTATGTTGGCGTATGTTGTTTTGCCTACACAAGGGGACATGGTATGTGAATGTAGCACCTGTGCTACAGCGGTCATTCCCTTTGCTGTATCATTAATTGTCATATAGTAGTTCCCCCTGGGAAACAGGCTACATATTTCCTAGTGAACACCACTAGTCCCAATACCACTGCCACTGAAATAAATACAACGGCAGCATTTGAGTTTATTTCCAAAATGCTATATCCACAAATGTTTCACATGTGTTTTTTCACCAGAAATTATTACTTATGGGTAACTTCATGTGTGTGTAAAATATTACTGTTCTCAGATGTTTAATTCATAGATTTTAGATGTGTATATAAAAATGTATTTTTTTTACAAAACGCTATATCCATTGTTTAGCTGGAATGGAATGTTCGTATCCTGTATATTTCACTGTGATACAGTCGGAAGTTTACATACAGCTTAGCCAAAGACATTTAAACTCAGTTTTTCACAATTCCTGACATTTAATTGTCTTAGGTCAGTTAGGATCACCACTTTATTTTAAGAATGTGAAATGTCAGAATAATCGTAGAGAGAATTATTAATTTCAGCTTTTATTTCTTTCATCACATTCCCAGTGGTTCAGAAGTTTACATGCACTCAATTAATATTTGGTAGCATTGCCTTAAACAATTTAAACTTGGGTCAAACATTTCTGGTAGCCTTCGATAAGCTTCACGCAATAAGTTGGGTGAATTTGGGCCCATTTCTCCTGACAGAGCTGGTGTATCTGAGTCAGGTTTGAAGGCCTCCTTGCTCTCACACGCTTTTTCAGTTCTGCCCACAAATTTGCTATAGGATTGAGGTCAGGGCTTTGTGATGGCCAGTCCAATACCTTTACTTTGTTGTCCTTAAGCCATTTTGCCACAACTTTGGAAGTATGTTTGGGGTCGTTGTCCATTTGGAAGATCCATTTGCGACCAAGCTTTAACTTCCTGACTGATGTCTTGAGATGTTGCTTCAATATATCCACACAATTTTCTTCCTCATGATGCCATATATTTTGTGAAGTGCACCAGTCCCTCCTGCAGCAAAGCACCCCCACAACATGATGCTGCCACCCCCGTGCTTCACGGTTGGGATGGTGTTCTTCGGCTTGCAAGCCTCCCCCTTTTTCCTCCAAACATAACGATGGTCATTATGGCCAAACGGTTCTATTTTTGTTTCAGCAGACCAGAGGACATTTCTCCAAAAAGTACAATCTTCGTCCCCATGTGCAGTTGCAAACCGTAGTCTGGCTTTTTTATGGCGGTTTTGGAGCAGTGGCTTCCTCCTTACTGAGCGGCCTTTCAGGTTATGTCGATATAGGACTCGTTTTACTGTGGATATAGATACTTTTGTACCTGTTTCCACCAGCATCTTCACAAGGGCCTTTGCTGTTGTTCTGGGATTGATTTGCACTTTTCGCACCAAGGTACGTTCGTCTCTAGGAGACAGAACGTGTCTCCTTCCTGAGCGGTATGGCGGCTGCGTGGTCCCATGGTCCCATCCCTTGCGTACTATTGTTTGTACAGATGAACATGGTACCTTCAGGCGTTTGGAAATTGCTCCCAAGGATGTACCACACTTGTGGAGGTCTACAATTCTTTTCAGAGGTCTTGGGTGATTTCTTTTGATTTCCCCATGATGTCAAGCAAAGAGGCACTGCGTTTGAAGGTAGGCCTTGAAATACATCCACAGGTACATCTCCAATAGGCTAATTGACATCATTTGAGTCAATCAGAAGCTTCTAAAGCCATGACTTCATTTTCTGGAATTTTCCAAGCTGTTAGTCAACTTAGTGTATGTAAACTTCTGACCCACTGGTATTGTGATTAAGTGAAATAATCTGTCTGTAAACAATTGTTGGGAAAATTATTTGTGTCATGCACAAAGTAGATGTCCTAACCGACTTGCCAAAACTATAGTTTGTTAACAAGACGTTTGTGGAGTGGTTGAAAAACAAGTTTTAATGACTCCAATCTAAGTGTATGTAAACTTCCGACATTAACTGTATATAATGTCACAAATGTGTCATTTGTACAGTTCTTTATAAAAAATGAAGTTATTTGTTTAATTTCACTGTGTAAAACCTAGCAGTACTACTTATTTCTCTGAGAGTGAGGCGGATATATAGCGTTTAGCAAAAAACATAAACATGAAATAAAACCAAGTGATAGATTTTAAACAAATAAATGTCTGTCATTGAACAACCCCATGTCATGATTAGACAGTGAAAACATAAAATGTCTTCTTTCAACAATAAAAGCATATTTTTCCAACAATTCGGAAAATTGATATACTGCATAGCATTTTGGAATGAAACTCTTCCTTTGGTTCTGATTGATTAACATTCTAACCTTCTGTGTGTTTCTGTGTTGATGCGCAGGCTCTGATTCAGCTGCCCGTGTACATATCCCAGTGTGAGGAGGTTCGTGTGTTCTTCGAGACTCGTCCTGAAGACCTCAACCCACCTAAAGAGTAAGCTACACGTCACACCATTCGTCACCTTCTTGTCCAAAGAACACACTCAGTCACAGTCTGACAAGCAGCACAAATGCATATAAGTTATACAGGACGCACATTCACACGTGTACTGGGCCAACAACAAACACTAACAATAAGGAAAGGGAAGCATAATGCTGTGTTTCATGAAGTAGCAGAAATGACCTCCTCCTGACCACCATGTCATTTTATGTTGAAACTAGCCAATCCATCAGTAATAGGTTATAATAGAGTGTAATGACTATGATGTCATGCTCCCTCTGGTATTGCTGAGGTGGTCGGGGGAGTGGTTGGTTTGCCCTGAGTGAGAGCTACGTAACATGTAGCCTAGCGGAGCAGTGTATGAGAGGACTGCTGAGGCGGCATGAACTCTTGTAAATCTCCCTCAACACATTAGTGTCATAGTCAGCCTGACGGTTACAACGTGCCAACACAAGTCCTAAAGTCACCGCGCCATTTCCCCCCCCCATCACGTATGTGTTGTTGTTGAGCTACCAGACGCCTGGAGGGCAGGAGGGGTTACTAGTGGTTACAGGTGACTGCTTTCAGAGAGACCAAAATATTAAGTTTGGGTCAGACCCCAAAAAAAATAAAATAAAAACCAGCTGTCATCATGTGACAGGTCGTGGATTTCTATGTCAGGCACTTGGGTTTGGTTGGAAAGAACATGGAGTAATGTCCTTTTGTATGGTTTAATATGTTTCACACTTTCTGAAAAGGTCAAATTCAGCTGTTTTTATCTCAATATGAAATAATTTCTGGGTAGCAATAAAGTACCTTACTGTGATTTGTTTTCAATTAATATGGTTAAAAAAGAAACAAACATTTCTCAAGCAATAATTTTGCTAGGAGTGGTATGAGTGGGGAGGGGAAAACTGAAAACTAGTTGTTATTGGCAGAGAGGTTTGGAACTCTCTTTCTTATTGGTCGGTCTATTAACTAATTTACCGCCATATGTTGTCACCAGGCAGGCCAAAACTCCATCCCACCACAACAGGCTGCAATTTCAGGCGGTCTTTTCAAACAGCTTTTACACCAAAAGGGCATGATCCTAATTTTCACAATTTCACAAAATTATTCCCACCTCATAGTGTGGAAATATATATATAAAACACAGGGAAATCATGCTTTTGACTGCACTGGGCCTTTAAGCTATTGCTTGCCCAGTGATGGCTGGTGAAATGTATCAAACCTGATGCTTTTCAGATTATATTTTTCTTCCTTCAATATTTGACAAGTCCCACATTTTTCTTACTAGTTTTATGCTATAACAAACAGCTTCTTAACTATGTGTACTTAAACCCAGATTTGAGGCCTATGTGTTATATATATATATATTTATTTATGCAGAGGCGTTTGACTCACACATCCTAAAACTACTTCAGGGTTTATGGGAGTAATGTTACAATCTTATCTAGGCTGTCCAATCTTAACCAGACACTTTTCTGCGGATAGTGTGTCGATTAGCTTTTTTTGCTGTGCGCCGTTTGACAGACAAATCAATGGAATGTGACTGAACATCAACAATATAATTCTGCACCGTTAATCAGTGATTTTGCACAAGGATGCGTATCATTCCTCAGAGTTTGTTGGCCATCGACATTATTGCAGTCATGAGTACCTCCAAGATGGCTGCCTGGTACCTGATTTGTTTTATACAATATGCATGGTGTGTTCAGTAACTGCGGAGGAGATGAATCTCTGTGGAAGGAGAAGAATACAAGGGCTGTCACTGCTCTGGCCGCTATGAATGGCTGCTGTCAGGACACCTCCTTAGACATTGCAGATGGAGTTCCCTCTGGCCGTTGCCAAGGACACATACCTTATTAGCTACCTTTCAGACAGACAAACCCCAAGCATCTGCTACTAGGGACGGGGAAGGGGAGGATGGAGAGGCAGATGAATATAGAAAAGACCTTGGTTTGTCTTTATTAAAATTGGATTACAGCTCTCTTCTAATGCAGACTGTGTTCAGGTGGGCTGACATGACGTCATCAGCCCCTCTCTCTGGGTCTCTATGGAGGGATGAAATACAGCCCTCTATAAATCTACCAGAGTAAGGAGGGATGTCACTGTCTGTCCATTGGCGAGATTGAAGTAGCAGGCATGAGAGAGTAATGGAGAGATAGGGGAGGGGAGATCTAAAAGACAAGTGAGGAGAGATGGAGGAGAGGAGTGGAGAGGTAGAAGGAAGATGTAGAAGAGAGGATGAGCCCCCGTATTGCTAGCTCGTCATTGGTTAGGACCTCTGGTCTGGCTTGCTCTAGGTTTTAAAGCTCCATATTGAACACAGTCCTCCCATCCCCCCCACTGATGTGTTGGTCCTCCTATTCAATGTATCCTTGACCATGATTGACTCATCCATGGTCCAATGCAACCTCATTTAGCGTGAGGGGGAGGGCTGATTTGATCTTATGGAAAACTCTTGTAATGTACTTACGGAATACAGAATACTGGACAGTGCGTTGCCTTTCTGACCCTGTTCTGACTCCAGTCTGCCACTATCCGTCTGCTTCCCTTTGATAAGTCAGGCTAGTGGTGGAGCTGTGGCGGTCTTGGCTGGAGACTCTTTTGACAGTATGCTAATAGTCAAACTAATGGCTGGAGATGTATTACATTTAAGTAATGTAGCAGATGCTCTGGGGCTAGCGCAATAACGGAGTTTCCAGGCGAACAATGCATCATGTGATTGAGAGTTTTATTCAGGAGGAAAATAAGATGGACAGTTGTGTGCGAGGGAGTGTGGAAAATCAGGCTGAATTAGCCGCCTCAGTCTCCCTGGGCATCTGGACATTGAATTGGCTACCGAATATGAGAAGGGATAGAGGATTGCAGTCCAAATGGATAAAGCAGACCTGAGTGGATACAGTATCATGTTCTCAGTCAGCCCAGTATCAACCATATCCCCTCTCATCTGGAGCAAAGGTCAACACATCTGTAGATATGTAATGGATGTCAGAGTTTAGTTTCACTCATCTAGACTAGAGCCTGCATGACTAGCAGAACAAATGTATTACTGAGACTTGAATGTGATTTGAATCGTGATCAAATTATTTATTTCAAAGTGAGTCTGGAAACTTGGCTGACTTAAATAAATATCAGTGTGGTTATTCACAGGGTTAACATGTTATGTTTTCAGAAGCACATATCCGTTGTTACGTAGGTGGAAATATTTTCAAAGTGTTTCTAAGTAATAAAACGTTCCAAACTCCTTTACTGACTCACTCTGTCCAAGTTATACATTTCCTCCTACTTGATTCTAATGATTTTTTTTCTCTTTTACAGGGAACCCATTGGAAAGAAGAAGCCAGGTAAGGAAGTTTTTGTATTACATTTTGGTATAAGTTATTATTGTTTGTGGTATTACGTTTATGTGGACAATATCATCTGGATGAGCACTGAAGTGGAATAGATAAATACATTAGGATAAACATATCCTGCACCAGTAAGAGTCCGGCCATAGTAGAACTCAGAGGCCCTATTGCCTCTCTCGTTTGCGTCCATTCGACTACATTTCTCAATGGAGGTTGGAGCGCCCTCTAGCTGTATTGTTGCATACTCCATTATTTTCACTCTAGATTGCTATATAAAGATGTAAGATTGTAGTAAGACTGTAAGTCTATCATTATATTTCATTTCTTTGAAGTTCTATACACACCACTACTTCTAAATAGTGTTTTATTTCAGAGTTTTGCCTCTTCTTTTTTTCATCTAACCAACCCATATATTTTCCATCCATGTCAAGTTTCAATTTCAATTTCCTTCATTTTCCTTCATTCATTTTCAGGGATTGTGGAGAGAGCGACTACTTTCCTAAAGAGAGGTAGTAACAGATTCATGCTTGGCCATACTTTGTGTGTGACCCCTGGGTTGCTAGCCATCCGTTAGGGGCCATTGGCTGCTGGGCCTTTTTAGCTGGGATGTGGGCTCTGAGGTGGGCCTGGGTAGAGCGGGGGAAGGGATAGCCTTGTATGTGATTCAGCCAACGCATCTGTCTCAATATCAAACTAAAGCAAATGCAGGTCTGGGACCAGGCTAGGGACAGGTGGGGTAGAGAGGGCAGGGTGGGGCAAGCTTGGTGATCACTCTGTGTGATGTGCATGGCGGTGTGCTAGTTATGTCAAGAGGGCACCAGATGGTGTCTGACTGTACACCCCGCCCAACTCCCTTGCTCCTGTGCTGAAATCAACCCTGTCTTGGTTGTGGGAAATAATCGTCACCTTGATAGATGTGCGTGCTGTGCCACAACAACAACAACAACAACATTACCATCCTCATTCTGTGTCATTGGCTCTTGGGGTATCAGACGTGACAGTTTTCATAATCTATAATATCTAGTTTAAGAGACTTGATGCAGGATGGTATAAATACAAGGCTCCATCTCTGGATGGAAACCTTGTCGGGAGTGTACAAGTATGCATTTAGAGGATATTATGTGTGCATCACACTCATTGCATCTCTGGTTAGCTCTGGTTGTCATCCCATCAAGGGCACATTACAGAGCAGGCCCTCTTGTTGTTCTAACCTACAGCATTGTGGTAGTCTAGGTGTTGGGGTGTCCTGGTGGTGGGTTGTCTCTGTATCTCTGTGGCAGCCATGTGGTCGATTTAGCAAAACCCTCCTTCCTATCCTGTCGTCTCTCATAACATCTCCCTCTCAAACGCTCCCTCCCTCTGCTCTCTGACCACCATTTTATTCTTCCATCTCGAAAGCCATGCCTGCTTCCTCTTCATCCTCTGGCTCTATCTGCTCTCTGCGGTGTGGTGTGGCTGGTAGAGAGGTCAGATCTACAGTACCAGTCAAAAGTTTGAACACACCTACTCATTCCAGGGTTTTTCTTTATTTTTACTATTTTCTTCATTGTAGAATAATAGTAAAGACATCAAAACTATGAAATAACACATACGGAATCATGTAGCAACCAAAAAAGAGTTAAACTAATCAAAATATATTTTAAGTTCTTCAAAATATGATGACAGCTTTGCACACTCTTGGCATTCTCTCAACCAGCTTCATGGGGTAGTCACCTGGAATGCATTTCAATTAACAGGTGTGCCTCGTTAATTTGTGGAATTTCTTTCCTTCTTAATGCGTTGAGCCAATCAGTTGTGTTGTGACATGGTAGGGGGGGGGGGGTATACAGAAGATAGCCCTATTTGGTAAAAGACCAAGTCCATATTATGTCTAGAACAGCTCAAATAAGCAAAGAGAAATTACAGTCCATTATTACTTTAAGACATGAAGGTCAGTCAATCCAAGAACTTTTAACGTTTCTTCAAGTGCAGTCGCAAAAACCATCAAGCGCTTATGATGAAACTGGCTCTCGTGAGGACTGCCACAGGAAAGGAAGACCCAGAGTTACCTCTGCTGCAGAGGATACGTTCATTAGATTTAACTACACCTCAGATTGCAGCCCAAATAAATGTTTCACAGAGTTCAAGTAGCAGACACATCTCAACATCAACTGTTCAGAGGAGACTGTGTGAATCAGGCCTCCATGGTCGAATTGCTGCAAAGAAACCACTACTGAAGGACCCCAATAAGAAGAAGAGCCTTGCTTGGGCCAAGAAACATGAACAATGGACATTAGACCAGTGGAAATTTGTCCTTTGGTCTGAACGGATGATCTCTGCATGTGTGGTTCCCACCGTGAAGCATGGAGGAGGAGGTGTGATGGTGGGGTGCTTTGCTGGTGACACTGACAGTGATTTATTTAGAATTCAAGGCACACTTAACCAGCATGGCTACCACAACATTCTGCAGCAATACACCATCCCATCTGGTTTGCGCTTATTGGGACTATCATTTGTTTTTCAACAGGACAATGACCCAACACACCTCCAGGCTGTGTAAGGGCTATTTGACCAAGAAGGAGAGTGATGGAGTGCTGCATCAGATGTCCTGGCCTCCACAATCACCTGGCCATAACCCAATTGAGATGGTTTGGGATGAGTTGGACCGCAGAGTGAAGGAAAAACAGCCAGCAAGTGCTCAGCATATGTGGGATCTCCTCATTCCTCATGAAGCTGGCTGAGAGAATGCCAAGAGTGTGCAAAGCTGTCATCAAGGCAAAGGGTGGCTACTTTGAAGAATATAAAATATATTTAGATTTGTTTAACACTTTTTTTGGTTACTACATGATTCCATATGTGTTATTTCATAGTTTTGATGTCTTCACTATTATTCTACAATGTATAAATTGTAAAAATAAAGAAAAATCCTTGAATGAGTAGGTGTGTCCAAACTTTTGACTGGTACTGTACATGTATGTGTGCTCTGTGCCCCTCCCTGCAGGAGACTCCACCTCAGCTGACCCTCTGCTCCTAGACCAGTATGTGGCCGTCACTGACTATGAGAAACAGGAGAGCTCTGAGATCAGCCTGCACGTGGGACAGACAGTGGAGGTCATCGAGAAGAATGAGTCTGGTACGAGACCTGGCTCAGATGGCGGCAGACTTTAGCTAAATGACTGAGGCTGCGTCCCAAATGACACTTGTTTATATAGTGTTGGCCCTATTGGCCCTGGTCAATAGTAGTCCACTATAAGGGGAATAGGGTGCCATTTGGGACAACCTGAGTCCTGGCGGTCTTAACGTGTTTTATAAAGCAACCACACTGTCTCAAACGGTCCCCCAAATAACTGAAATAATGTTAACCTGAGATACAGGTACTTTAATGTGTACCAAGCCAAATAGCAGCAGAATAATGCAATCACGTTGTCCTCAGAACTTTCCAAATAGACATGGCCAATACAAGACATAGAGAGATGCTCTGCTGTGTGACGGACTCTTATGTGTTTGTGTGTGTGTTTTGCTCTTTGTGTGCAGGTTGGTGGTTTGTTAGTTCAGACGAGGCCCAAGGCTGGGTCCCTGCCACCTGCCTGGAGGCTCAGGATGACCCTGACGACTTCTCCCTGCCCGGCGAGGAAGGTAACTCGCTCCGTCTGTCGCACTGCCCTAGGCCACATTCAGAGTCAAAACATAGGCCCACTGTAACTACTGATCACATTGGCAGCCATAAGGAGCAGCTCACAGTCAAAACTCAAGGTTTGCTGCCAAGTCATTATGACGCAAAACAGTGTGTCCTCATTGATTAAGATGTAGTAGAAATGTGGAACTGTGATGAATTATTCTTGGAAGCAGGATGTCTTGAAATCGCTACATTACGTTCTGTATGTGGGAAAATGACCTCTGACTGTATCACCTTCACCTGTCTCTACCCGTTGATGATGCTGTGTTCATAACCAAGTGGGAAGGTGGTAAATACCAGTTGTGAAGTTGGATGCTATCACATGCTTTGAACTTGTTGAGAAATGCCGATTGGCAAATGGCTAACAAGCTGCATCAACCATAAACAAAAAAATGCAGCTAGCATGCTTGTAAACAAATTATACTGTTCAAAAACCATATTAATAGATTGCTTTTTTATAAATAATGTTTTGTTTTAACTGCCGGAAATGCTGTTATCAAGGTCATTTCGTTAGTAGGTGACGTCAGAGGTCAGCATGTGGGAGAAGTCGGAGCTTAGGGATGATACGTGTTTCCCGCTAGTAATTGCGAGTTCCCAATCATGTGTAGTAAATTCCACCTTTTGGTTATGAACGCAGCGTTAGAACCAACCATAGAGATAAATAGAGGACTCTAGTGCCCAAATCGTTTTTTTAGAATGGGGAGTGCCATTGAGAGCTTTCACCCTTCTGAAGAAGTCAACTGGGTGGGACCTCCTATGGGTTAAGGAAGGATCACATAATTACATCTGGGTCAACAGGAGGGATCAGCCAATTAATTATGCTTGTGAGCAAACATTACATAACTGCAGGTGGCAGTTAATTGCCGGCCTTTGCTTTATACTGTACCTGTTCAAACAACACACTCCAGGTGGCAGTATGCACCCTTTTAGTTTGTTTACCAACTCATATAAGTAGAAGAAAAAGAAAATGTACTACTTAAAAATGGAGTAGCCAGTGCGCTCACAGAGGCCATAATAAGGCATATACAATGAAGAGTCCTCTATAATTTTCTATGGAACTAAGCAAACACAAAGCAGAGTATTTACTTCCTGTTTACTTATTCCATGCTGCCCACTGTGCTCTGCTGTCAGTGTCCCGGAGATACTGGTCACTGCCGAGCCATGTGGGCCGCCGGCGTGAACGTTAGGGGATCTGTTCAGCACAGGCTTTGGGCAAGGTGGAGCGTACTACTCTTTTCACCCTTTTCTCTATCTGTGTGTAAAATGTCATGTTAAGCATGAAAAACATGCATGACCAACCCAAGCCTAAGTGAGGCAAGACATGCATGTGCTGCATGGATTGTATTGGATGCTACCTTTTGTGTTGGTATGATTTGTTCTCTCGATGGCATTTCAGTGAAATATGACATTTTAGATTTTGTTCTTTTTAAATAGAATATTTGTGTGACAATCACTTTAATTCAGTAGACCTAAAATGGACCCGTTATGGATTAGTTATAAAAACATAATCTGTTACAAGTAGGTGCTAGTGAAGGGCATTTCCATGTAAAAGGACCCATGAGCACCAACATGTGAAGTTCATAGGAGCATGTCAAATGGAAGCTAAGAGTCTATATTTTTGGGAAACGAAAGCATAGATACATTTTAACCATTTTCCGCCTTAAAAATGTGGTATAATTAAAGGCTTTGATTTCTGAATAAACAGATGGAAAAGGGATCTTAGAAAACATCTACCGGAAATACATCAAAACACAATGTTGACATACAGACCCCTGCAAACTAATATCAACACTTTTATATTGAGCTTTGGAGAAATTGTTTACCTTACCTTTACCTGTAAGTAAAATAAATATTGCGTAGTGCCTTGTAGTTATGTTACCAAAAACCCACATACACTACATGACCAAAAATATGTGGACACCTGCTTGTTGAACATCTTATTCCAACATCATGGGCATTAATATGGAGTTGGTCCCCCCTTTGCTGCTATAACATCCTCCACTCTTCTGGGAAGGCTTTCCACTAGATGTTGGAACATTGCTGCTGGGACTTGCTTCCATTCAGCCACAAGAGTATTAGTGAGGTCGGGCACTGATGTTGGGTGATTAGGCCTGGCTCGCAGTCGGGGTTCCAATTCATCCCACAGTTGTTTGATGGGGTTGAGGTCAGGGCTCTGTGCAGGCCAGTCAAGTTATTCTACACCGATATCGACAAACCTTTACTATATGGACCTCGCTTTGTGCATGGGGGGACTGTCATGCTGAAACAGGACAGGTCGTTCCCAAAACTGTTGCCACAAAGTTGGAAGCACAGAATTGTCTAGAATGTCACTATATGCTGTAGCGTTAAGATTTCCCTTCACTGGAACTAAGGGGCATAGCACCATGAAAAACAACCCCAGACCATTATTCCTCCACCACCAAACTTTACAGTTGGCACTATGCATTGGGGCAGGTAGCGTTCTCCTGGCATACACCAAACCCAGATTTTTCCGTCGAACTGCCTAGATGGTGAAGCGTGATTCATAATTTCCACTGCTCCAGAGTCCAATGGCAGCAAGCTTTACACCACTCCTGCCAACGCTTGGCATTGCACATGGTGATCTTAGGCTTGTGTGCTGCTGCTTAGCCATGGAAACCCATTTCATGAAGCTCCTGACGAACAGTTATTGTGCTGACGTTGCTTCCAGAGGCAGTTTGGAACTCTGTAGTGAATGTTGCAACCAAGTACAGATGGTTTGAACGCGCTACGCTCTTCAGCACTCGGCTGTCCCATTCTGTGGGCTTGTGTGGCCTACAACTTTGCAGCTGAGCCATTGTTGCTCCTAGACATTTCCACTTCACAGAATGGGACAGCACTTACAGTGAGGAGGGGCTGCTCTAGCAGGGCAGAAATTTGACAAACTGACTTGTTGGAAAGGTGGGATCCTATGACGGTGCCACGTTGAAAGTCACTGAGCTCTTCAGTAAGGCCATTATACTGCCAATGTTTGTCTATGGAGATTGCATGACGGTGTGCTCAATCTTATACACCTGTTAGCAATGGGTGTGGCTGAAATGGCTGAATCCACTCATTTGAAGTGGTGTCCACATACACTGTATATACAAAAGTATCTTTAAGATATTTTCAAATTTCTCTCTCTCGTGAGGACGGAGGATAATGAATGTTTCCCGAAGTAACAGGTATTGGTAGACCTACCAATTTAGTTAGTGATTTTACTGATGTAAATGTTGTTTATGAATTATGAAGTGATTCAAATTCAACGGAATTAATGCACCTGAATTGGCTACAATGGGAAATCATAATAGCCACAAAACACTGTTGGGTCACCTGTTACTGCCCTCCCTTCCACTTGCATACTGTTGTGTCCAGCTCATAACTGTTTGGTGGTCAAACCAAGAGTGTTAAAACTGAGTCTGGAAAACCCCTCCCTCTCTCGCTCCAAGTAATATCACCTCTCCCAGCTCTTACTGACACCTCCCCATGTAACCCCTCTCTTTCAATTTACTGTACCCAGTTTCCTCACCCTCTGAGCACCGACTGACACCGGACGTCCATGGACGTTGAAATTTGGTCAGTCTACCCTGGCCTTGATGTTAACGTCCACAGATGGACCGGACTGGACCAAATCTGAACCTATCAGACACGTTTCACAAGTTTGGATAGCATAGTATAGTACAGTGCAGTTACTGTAGTTCAATAACCTAAATATATTTTGAACTCAAGGTGCCATGTCGTAGCTGACACCCCATTCTTTCTGCAGACATCTTTGAATCGTAAAAAAACCTGAGGGAGATTTTACCGTAATCTGTTACCAAAGTTTGCACCTGCACAGTTCTTACACAGAATTAGATTTGTTTAAAAAAATATATGGAAATTGTTAAAAGTAGTCCGTGTGGATATAGTTCTATTGTTTGTTAAACCTTTAAATCAATGTTTTTTTTTGTTTGGCATACATTTTAAAGTGAAAAGACTGTGTCAAAGCGTAAATCTGTTACCGTGTAATTACCCTGAAGTCCTAATGCTAGCGTAGTTGTAATTCTGTCTTGTTTGTGTCTCGTTGATGTTTTGTGTTGCATGATATGTGTTGCACGTCTTCACTCCACAAGATAGATCCCGCCCAGGCTCTGTCTACAAGGATACACTCGCTGAAAGCGTTCAACTGATTACTAGTTTATGATCTGGGAATGGTGTACTGGGGGCTAACACAGATGGTTCAGAAATTCCATCCAAGAAATGTAAAAGTTGAGGCTTATTTACTGAATTTCTATACAATTGTAAAACTATAAAATGCAATTTGGAGAACAGACAAAAACAAACAAAGATGACAACACATTGACTGAGGTGAAGCTGCAGCAACCAATCTACAAACTATTAGCTATACAATTAGCCGCTATCCATTAACTCATTAACTCAGCACCGGGATTAAAAACAATGATTTCATACGTACAGAAAGATCTTTTAGCAGAAAAAGTATTTTATTAACAAACGGTAAACCAATACATTTGCTTTACAGATATATTTTTTATTTTATACAGCTAATTTCCTGCAATTCTACACATTTTGCAATGACATATGCAATGTTAATATTATATCTCAGTGAGAGTGATCAATGGGGGCCCCCTGGAGGTCAGGGCCCCTGGGCACGTGCCCTGGGTGCCTGGTCGGTAATTCGGCACTGATTACTACGAGTTTAGATTTACCAATCAATTATTTTATTTTTTTACTGTTTTCCATCCAAAATATGCAAATCTTCCCACTAGTGGTGTAAACATATCAAACTGACTTGTTGCAGATAAAAATCAGTGAGTGGTGACGTAGTGCACACAACATCAACTTTTCTGCTTAAGTTTCATGTACCTAATAAAAATCTAATGTTCAATGTGTTTCCATCGCATTTTCAACTCAAAAGTTTTGCTTTAAATAGCAATTGTACCTATTCTGGTCTTGGTACCTGCGCTCTAGCGAACAGCTCGCAGATACAGTACGGGTAGGCTGTGCCGGTAGGCTAGTCTACATGATGAGATTATTATGGATAAGAATGTTTTGATTTGTCAAGACGGTAGTCAAGCATCTATCATCATGTCACCAAAATAAGACCCGGGACATTTATTGGACAGGAGCATCAAACTCATACCATGCACTTTCACCACCCTGTGTTCATCATAACTTATTTAATCTGTAGCCTATAAACAGCTTGGTTTCCCGAGGCGTAGTGGGAGGACCACAAACTATGTAATTGTGTGACTCTGAGTTTACTTCAATATGATGTTTATTATATCAATATTTGCGCATAAAAGCGTTTCCACCGCCATTTCTCGCAAAATTCATTTTACCAACACAGAAATATATCCTACCATGTAAAACTAACAAATGTGTCAGCATTTATAAAATTATACTGAGATTTCCGGTTTCCATCACAGCTGTTGTGTACATTTATTTTTATATGGTATGACTTTAGTTGCATAAAAACTGTGGATGGAAACGTGGTTACTGAGTGACAATTAACAAGAGGAAAACTGCTGATGCACAACCAAGTTGAAATTGCACCTTGTGTATTCTACTATTCTACCCCCAGACTGAGCACCTAAAAAAAGTATAATATTATTTTGATTTCCTAAAATAATGGTCCTCTTATGTAGCTATGGCCCTGGCTAGGTTATTAGGATTTGGTATGAAGATAAATAGTATATCTAAATGGTGTGTATGGACAGTATATGAATAGAAAAAGTGTGTACTGTACATAGGAAGTGGGTAAAGCAGTATGTAAACATGATTAAAGTGACTGAACTATGCACATAGGTCAGCAGTCTCTAAGGTACTTTTATTTGTATATATGAGGTGTACTGTATTGACATATACGTGCTCTGCCTAGGCCTACATGCACTCACCTGCACTGTCTAGACTGCCTCATTAACTACTGTTGTCATCACCTTCTGTTGCATAATTCAACAATTGTGTCAATAGCAGGACACTCTCAAATTTAAAATCTACACATTTGGCACTAGATTACTGCTTCACATTGTTTTCGAGATATAGGGTGGTGCCAGAGCGCAGAATAACTGACGAATTTACAAAAATGCTCAACAACCGTTGAATATGGCCGGTGTCATTAAACGTTGGCAAAAAAAGCTTAATTAAATTGTTGCCAGAGGCAGTTACAGTAACCAACACTCTGGATAGTGTAAACGCAGCCTAACCAGCTCTGCTAGGCCAAGTAAAATGATAAGAGTGAGGTCTTCTCTCATTTGTGTCTGGAAGTAGCTAGCAAGCTAGCCAACGTTAGCCAGTTAGCTAGGGTGCTTGACTGCCGTTGTGATCAACTCCTCGGTCAGAGCGTCCAGTGTTTTTCCTGTATTACATTTTTATTTCAACTGTATTCAATTATTCCTTTTTAAATTCAACCGAAAATTAACACCCATCAAAATACAGTTATTTTTTGTGATGTGTCGAGACGATGCGTTAAATCCCAGGCGTTTTTGTAAACTCAGCAAAAAAAGAAACGTCCTCTCACTGTCAACTGCGTTTATTTTCAGAAAACTTAACATGTGCACATATTTGTATGAACATAACAAGGTTCCACAGACATGTGACTAACAGAAATTGAATAATGTGTCCCTGAACAAAGGGGGGGTCAAAATCAAAAGTAACAGTCAGTATCTGGTGTGGCCACCAGCTGCATTAAGTACTGCAGTGCATCCCCTCCTCATGGACTGCACCAGATTTGCTAGTTCTTGCTGTGAGATGTTACCCTACTCTTCCGCCAAGGCACCTGCAAGTTCCCGGACATTTCTGGGGGGAATGGCCCTAGCCCTCACCCTCCGAGCCAACAAGTCCCAGATGTCATGCTGGAGGGTCATGTCAGGATGAGCCTGCAGGAAGGGTAACACATGAGGGAGTAGGATGTCTTCCCTGTAACGCACAGCGTTGAGATTGCCTGCAATGACAACAAGCTTAGTCCGATGATGCTGTGACACACCGCCCCAGACCATGACGGACCCTACACCTCCAAATCGATCCCGCTCCAGAGTACAGGCCTCGGTGTAAAGCTCATTCCTTCGACGATAAACGCGAATCCGACCATCACCCCTGGTGGGACAAAACCGCGACTCATCAGTGAAGAGCACTTTTTGCCAGTCCTGTCTGGTCCAGCGACGATGGGTTTGTGCCCATAGGTGACGTTGTTGCCGGTGATGTCTGGTGAGGACCTGCCTTACAACAGGCCTACAAGCCCTCAGTCCAGCCTCTCTCAGCCTATTGCGGACAGTCAGCACTGATGGAGGGATTGTGCGTTCCTGGTGTAACTCTGGCAGTTGTTGCCATCCTGTACCTGTCCCGCAGGTGTGATGTTCGGATGTACCGATCCTGTGCAGGTGTTGTTACACGTGGTCTGCCACTGTGAGGACGATCAGCTGTCCGTCCTGTCTCCCTGTAGCACTGTCTAAGGCATCTCACAGTACGGACATTGCAAATTATTGCCCTGGCCACATCTGCCTCCTTGCAGCATGCCTAAGGCACGTTCACGCAGATGTTTTTCAGATTAAGTAGAAAGGCCTCTTTAGTGTCCTAAGTTTTCATAACTGACCTTAATTGCCTACTGTCTGTAAGCTGTTAGTGTCTTAACGACCGTTCCACATGTGCATGTTTATTGTTCATTGAACAAGCATGGGAAACAGTGTTTAAACCCTTTACAAGGAAGATGAAAAGGGGACGTTTCTTTTTTTGCTGAGTTTAGATGCAACGGAAAGACAATGTATTCCAATTGAGCCAATTTCAGCCATTACCAGCTCGTTACAAACATTTCCACAGTCATAATATTAAACAGGGAAAAAAGACAGGCACAAGCAAGCGTATGAAAGAGTCGCATGAGTAAAATGAAAGCAATTAATCCAGCAAGATTTAAGTGACAATTTATTCACCCCTCAAACACAAGAAATAATGGCTGAAAAAAGACTGATCCTCAGGTAGGCGGGGCATGTGCGTTGCTACGTAATGTGCTGTCCCTGCCAAGTTGTTGACTCCATCTGCTTGATTGACTTTCTTTTAAAAGTTAGTATGCAAGATGAAAAAGACATCACCTAATGTCTTGTGTTCTTTGCCATTTCCAGAGGAGAAGTACACAGTGATCTACCCATACGCAGCGCGAGACCAAGACGAGATCGACCTGGAAAGTGGCATGATGGTGGAGGTCATGCAGAAGAACCTTGAGGGCTGGTGGAAGATTAGGTAAAACACAATACACTAGAAGTGTATCTGTACACAGTGAATGCATGTAGGCTCTGTGTGCATGTGCATTTCATTGAGTGTATGAATGTGTGGATCAGAGTTGGTTGCTTGTTTGTACTAAATAAGGCCTTTGTTATTGTTGTTTTTGTTTCTCTCTCTAATGAAGCTGTGAACGTAACCTCTCTGCCGCCGTCTACAGGTACCAGGGACAGGAGGGCTGGGCCCCGGCGTCCTACTTGAAGAAGGCCGACATCCTGAGCCAGAAGCTAGTGGCAGGGGCAGCGGGCCACGCCAGCACTAACGACCTGGACGGATTCTCCAAGCAGCAGAGTGAACAGAACCAAGCCAGGGAGAGCCGAGGAGACAACAAGGATCAGAAAGACAAGGGCTCCTCCCCCTTTGCCAAGCAGCACAGTGAGTGGGAACAACTGTAACTAGTTTAACAAACAGCTGTAACACTCTACTTAAAGCCTGCAGGTAGGCCTTATTAAAATACATTATAAAGCCTAGAAGATATAATAAAGCGTTATACATGCAGGCTTAAGTAAAGTGTTACCAAGACTTCCCATCTGTATGAGGGATGCTTCCTCAGTCTCCTTCCTCAGAGTGGATTCTCTGCGAGGCTCTCTAAATCAAAGCCTGAGTATGTAAAACATCCCCATTTTATTCCTACAGTGTGTAAGTAATTGAGGATCTGAATGCTTTCCACAACTACACCTCCATTAGTGAGGATGCACATCGAGTTAGAGCCGAAGTCCCCAGTCTCCAGATTTAATTAGTCTGCATCGAACACAGTGCTCTCCCTCTCTCTCCTTCTTTCTCTCTCGCTCTCTTTTTATGGTCTCTCTCTACTCACTAATCTCTGTCTCGCTCTCTGCCCACCGGGCACGAACTGGTTGAACCAAAGTAAATTGTCAGCATATTGTGATGTGGAATCTACGTTGGATTTGCAAAAAGTCCTCAACTGTTGTTTTGAGGGTGAAATTGTAAGCACAGGATCATGGTAACCGTTTTTTCAACATAGACAAACCTTGTATAAAATATGTTAAATGTTTTCCTTTGAAACAACGTCAGATTTTCAACATTATATCCACTATCATAAAAAAAAACAATAGGCTGGGCGGCGGCACCTACTGGAGAGTTAATCTATCTACAGCTGTCCCTTTGGTCTCTCATCCAGGGTTTTAACTGTCACGCTGGTATGAAGATTCAGGAGACAGACTCAGGAACGCGTAATAGTTTTTTTTATTTTTATTAAGCCCCAAATTACGGCGTGTCGTTGAGGCACAGGGACAAAGACCAAACAAACATGTAACAAAACACAGGGTAGAAACCCAAAACAAAAGAGCGAGGAGTACCTCGAATAAATAACACAAGCTCACGATGATTGTCACGCGGGACGAGACCCGTATTCATCTGCGCAATCCACAAGGGCACGAAAGCCCAAAACACACAGCACAGGTACTCACATGCACCAACGGACATGGGAACAATAATGGACACCCCAATGCAAACCAAATTTCATGACAACAATGACTTTAAAACAATTAGAGTTTAATGGCTGTGATAGGAGAAAAGTGAGGATGGATCAACAACATTACTCCACAATACTAATATAATTGACAGAGTGAAAAGAAGGAAGCCTGTACAGAATAAAAATATTCCAAACCATGCATCCATTTTGCAATAAGGCACTAAAGTAAAACTGCAAAAAATGGGGCAAAGCAATTAACTTTGTCCTGAATATAATGTGTTATGTTTTTTGGCAAATGCAAAACAACACAACACTGAGTACCACTCTTTTCAAGCATGGTGGTGGCTGCATCGTGTTATGGGTATGCTTGTCATCGGCAAGGACTAGGGAAAGAAATGGAATAGAGCTAAGCGCAGGCATAATCCTCGAGGAAAGCCTGGTTCAGTCTGCTTTCTAACAGACACTGGGAGACAAATGCACCTTTCAGCAGGACAATAACCCAAAACAAAGCCAAATATACACTGGAGTTGCTTACCAAGACTTTTTAAATTGAATGTTACTGAATGGCCTAATTACAGTTTTGACTTACAGTAAATCGTCTTGACAATCTTTGTCAAGAAAATGGCTGTCTAGCAATGATCAACAACTAACTTAACAGAGCTTGAATATTTTGTTTTATAATAATGTACAAATATTGTCAAATTCAGGTTTGCAAAGCACTTAGAAACTTAACCAGAAAGGCTGACAGCTGTAATCGCTGCCAAAGGTGATTCTAACATGTATTGACACAGGGGGTGTGAATACTTATGTAAATTAGATATTTCTGTATTACATTTTCAATAAGTTTGCAGACATTTCTAAAAACCTGTTTTCACTTTGGGGTATTTTTTTGTAGATGGGTGACCCTAAAATATATTATATTCGGAACGTGTTCAGACCCCTTGACCTTTTCCACATTCTGTTATGTTAGACTTATTCTAAAATGGGTTTAAAACACTTTTTTCCCTCATCAATCTTCACAAAATACCCCATAATGACATTGTCTGAATTATTTGCAAATGTACTAAAAATAAAAGACATTTATATATTTAATAATATATTTACATAAGTATTCAGACCCTTTACTCAGTACTTTGTTGAAGCACCTTTGGCAGCAATTAAAGCCTTGAGTCTTCTTGGGTACATCTGTATTTGGGGAGTTTCTCCCAGTCTTCTCTGCAGATCCTCTCAAGCTCTGTCAGGTTGGATGGGGAGCGTCGCTGCACTGCTCCAGAGACGTTCAATCGGGTTTAAATTCGGGCTCTGGCTGGGCCACTCAAGGACATTCAGAGACTTGTCCCGAAGCCACTCCTGCATTGTTCTGTTGGAAGGTGAACCTTCACCCAGGTCGGAGGTCCTGAGAACTCTGGAGCAGGTTTTCATCAAAGATCTCTCTGTACTTTGCACCGTTCATCTTTCCCTCGATTCTGACTAGTCTCCCTGCCACTGAAAAACATCCCCACAGCATGATGCTGCCACCACCATGCTTCACCGAAGGGATGGTGCCAGGTTTCCTCCAGATGTGATGCTTGGCATTCAGGCCAATGAGTTCAATCTTGGTTTCATCAGACCAGATAATCTTGTATCTCATGGTCTGAGAGTCCTTTAGATGCCTTTTGGCGCACTCCAAGCGGGCTGTTGTGCCTGAGGAATGGCCTCCGTCTGGCCACTACCATAAAGGCCTGATTTGTGGAGTACTGCAGAGATTATTGTCCTTCTGGAAGGTTCTCCCATCTCCACAGAGGAACTCTGGACCTCTGTCAGAGTGACCATGGGGTTCTTGGTCACCTCCCTGACCAAGGCCCTTCTCCCCCGATTGCTCAGTTTGGCCAGGCGGACAGCTCTAGGAAGTGTCTTGGTGGTTCTAGGAAGTGTCTTGGTGGTTCCAAACTTCTTTCACTTAAATGGAGGCCACTGTGTTCTTGGGCACCGTCAATGCTGCAGACATTTTTTGTTACCCTTCCCCAGATCTGTGCCGCGACACAATCCTGTCTCGGAGCTCTACGGACAATTCCTTCGACCTCATGGCTAGGTTTTTGCTCTGATATGCACTGTCAACTGTGGGACCTTTATATAGACAGGTGTGTGCCTTTCCAAATCATGTCCAATAAATTGAATTTACCACAGGTGGACTCCAATCAAGTTGTAGAAACATCTCAAGGATGATCAATGGAAACAGGATGCACCTGAGCTCAATTTCAAGTCTCATTACAAAGGGGCTGAATACTTATGTAAATAAGGTATTTCAGTTTTTTTATACATTTGCAAGTATTTCTAAAAACCTGTTTTCGCTTTGTCATTATGAGGTATGGTGTGTAGATAATAAAAAATAATGTAATGTAACGTGATGTAACATGTGGAAAAAGGGAAGGGATCTGAGTACTTTCTGAATGCACTGTATTTATACTGAACAAACATATATAAATGCAACATGTAAAGTGTTGGTCCCATGTTTCATGAGCTGAAATAAAATATCCCAGAAATGTTCCATACACACAAAAAGCATATTTCTCTAATGTTGTGCACAACTTGTTTACATCACTGTTAGTGAGCATTTCTCCTTTGCCAAGATAATCCATCCACCTGACCGGTGTGGCATATCAAGAAAGCTGATTAAATAGCATGACCATTACACAGGTGCACCTTGTGCTGAGGACAATAAAAGGCCACTAAAATGTGCAGTTGTGTCACAACACAATACTACAGATGTCTCAAGTTGAGGGAACATGCAATTGGCATGCTGACTGCAGGAATGTCCACCAGGGCTGTTGCCAGACAATTGACTGTTGATTTCTCTACCATAAGCCGCATTCCAACGTCTTTTTAGAGAATTTGGCACTACATCCAACCGGCCTCACAACCGTCGACCACGTGTATGGCGTCGTGTGGGCGAGCAGTTTGCTGATGTCAACGTAATGAACAGAGTTCCCCATGGTGGCGGTGGGGTTATGGTATTGGCAGGCATAAGCTACAGACAACAAACACAAATTGCATTTTGATGGCAATTTGAATGCACAAAGATACTGTGACAAGATCCTGAGGCCCATTGTCGTGCCATTCAGGCGCCGCCATCACCTCACGTTTCAGCATGATAACGCACGGCCCCATGCTGCAAGGATCGGTACACAGTTCCTGGAAGCTGAAAATGTCCCTGTTCTTCCATGGCCTGCATACTCACCAGACATGTCACCCATTGACCATGTTTGGAATGCTCTGGATCAATATGTACGACAGCGGGTTCCAGTTCCCGACAATATCCAGCAACTTCGCACAGCCATGGAAGAGGAGTGGGACAACATTTCAGACCACAATCAGCCTGATCAACTCTATGCGAAGGAGTTGTGTTGCTCTGCATGAGGCAAATGGTGGTCACACCAGATACTGACTGGTTTTCTGATCCACACCCCTACCTTTTTTTGAAGGTATCTGTGACTAACAGATGCATATATGTATGTCCAGTCATGTAAAATCCATAGATTAGGCCTAATAAAGTAATTTCAATTGACTGATTTGTTATATGAACTGTTATTCAGTAAAATCTTTGAAATTGTTGTATGTTGCATTTATTTTTGTTCAGTATAGAATTCAGGCTTTAACACAACTAAATGTGGAATAAGTACAATAAGTAGGACTGCTTTAAGTAGGACTGCTTTGTAGGCCTAGGGTTTCAAGCTTTGGTTCAATTCAAATGTAGTCTACAAGTTAATAATTAATATGTTGGATTCACTCCATTTTAACCAAAAGTTAAAGACAAGGACTAAATCAAATCAAACTTAATTTAAAGTGCATTTAAAATTTTGATTTGACTTGATTTAGTCCTATTCTTTAACTTAGATTTTTCATTGAGATGGAGACGTTAATCCAACATATAAATTATTAATTTGTAGACAAACTGGATATTGAATTGTGTTTGGTTGTCAACGCAACCAAATATCAATTTTTGAAAGAGCTGTATCTTCTGCTTGGATAGTTCCTTCTGTACCACTGACTTAGTCTAGGTTTTAATTCCAGTTTGTCTACAAATTAATCATGAATAATTTATATGTTTGATTCACGTCTTCAAAAATCTAAGTTAAAGAGTTGGACTAAATCAAATCAAGTTTGACTATCTCTGAAAACATAACACATTTATGACAACTAAACCCCCAAAAATCTGTTTTTCCATTGCAATCTCCTTTAAACGTTAATATTTGGTTTTGTTGTCAACCAGACACAATTCAATATTACTTTGTAATACAGTTAATAGCCTAAAGTTACGGCTTTTAACTGTATCTTATAACCACTTAGGGAGAAGCGGCGCGCTAGCATGGACATTGCCATCGGATGCTTTCAGCATTTTAAAGTAGTCAACTGCTGGCGATTCCTTTTTTTTTTATTAACCTTTATTTAACTAGGCAAGTCAGTTAAGAACAAATTCTTATTTACAATGACGACCTAGGAACAGTGGGTTAACCGCCTTGTTCAGAGGCAGAACGACAGCTCGGGGATTTGATCTAGCAACCTTTTGGTTACTGGCTCAACGCTCTGAGAGCAATCAGCCAATGAGGAAAAATAAAATGTAGTACTTTAACGTGGAGATAGCCTCAATGGCGCTGTCACAGACGTTATAATGCCACTGATACAGAGGATGCGTTCGTAAATCTATTCTGATTTCCGAGCACTATCGTCTGAGTGTACCAGAGTGCAGAATAACTGATGAATTTACAAACGTGCAACACCCGTTGAATATGACCGTTGTCGGCAAGAAAACGTAATTCAATTGTTGCCAGCTGCACAGTTATTCACGAACACTCTAGATACATAAAAACAGCCTAACCATGTCTGCTAGGGCGAGTAAAATGATCAGGGTGAGGTGTTCTCTCATTTGTTTATGGAAGAAGCTAGCCAACTTTAGCCAGTTAACGTGCTTGACTGGTGTTGAGGTCAGAACGCTCGGATCAACCCTACTCCTTAGCCAGAGCGTCCAGTGTGCGCTCTGAACGCTCCGAGAGAGAATCACTCTGAATTTACGAACGACTCATAGTGCACTCTGACACAATGGGGGCAATTTACAAACGCACCCAAAAATAAGACCTCTATGGCCTGTTGTTCACATGCTTATCTTCCCTCTCATTGGCTAGAACTGTTTCCACCTGATCTTGCCTCCTCCCATCTACCTTCCATCTTTGAGGACATGTATTTCCGTTGTTAGAGCGGTCACTTGACTATCTTGTCAATATAATAATAGACAGTCTTTGATATGAGTACACTCGAAATGGCCACCAGTTCACCCCTTATGCAATCATTGACTTAAATGGGGACACCCGTTCTATTCAATCTATTTCTATGGCAGCACATGCAGTCAGGATGAAATGTGTGTCTAATATTGTTTTATATTTTTTGCTATTCAAACGACCATTTGCCATGGGTTTCCGTAATTATCATCATCCAAACTTCTATGACCGTCACAGCCTTAGTGATAAGACATTTAGATGACAACTAAACCCCCAAATGTTTTTCATTTGGAATTTGGTTGTGATTTTAGATGGTTGAACGCATAGTGAAAACGCATTCAGCAATCTTCTGGCTGTCTTTACGAGTTGCTGAATAAAGGTTGAAATGTCATAGATCAACACCTCAACCAAATATTACCAAAAGGTCCACGTTGAAATGACGTGGTAGTCTCGCTCTCTTTGAGCTCTATTCAATCTGTATGGCAGAAGTTCACCTTTACAGTGTGGTTGAAATTTAAAGGCAACTTTAGCGGAGAGACTGCATTCACGGTAGACGCTGCAGATGTCGGCGCAATCATTACCTTTTAAATTTAGGAATCTTATCAGATTGAATAAAGCCCTTTGTTTCTCTCTCTCTGTCCGAAACTAATATCTCCTCCTATGAGCAGTTGATGTCAATGCAGGCAGTGTTTTGAGACTGATGGGGTGTGCTGTGATCAGGTTTCATCTGCCTTTTCCCCTACAGAACAAGGGGCTAGACAGAGACCACCTCCACGCAGGGATCTCACCATCGTAAGTACCCCGCTCCAACCACTTAACTTTGACTAAATTAGTTTTGCATTGTTTTGATGTGTTGACCTGCCACAAGTCAAACCTGATACTGACCTACTCTTTCTTCACACCCTCCCTCCGTTCAGCCGAGGGGGCAGAACCTGCCCAAGCCACCCACCCCTCCCCAGGTGGAGGAGGAGTTCTATACCATTGCAGACTTCCAGACCACCATCCCCGACGGCATCAGCTTCCAGTCTGGGGTCAAAGTGGAGGTGAGACTCGTCACATCTCATCACACATTAGTAGATGGTTATTGTTTGAATGTGAACAGCCTACCAAATCCCACCTGGGGAACAGTTTTTGATTGAATAGAAGGGCATTTTAACTGCTTCACCTCAAAACGCTGTGTATTGATTCCTGATTCCTTGAATTCTCACTCATCCCGTTTCTGTTGTCCAGGTGATGGAGAAGAACTCCAGTGGCTGGTGGTACATTCAGATTGAAGACAAAGAGGGCTGGGCCCCTATCACCTTCATCGACAAATACAAGAAGACCAGCTTGACCCCGCGCCCCAACTTTCTTGTACCTCTGCCCAACGAGATGGTCCAGCTGAAGCTGGAGGATGGCACTGCTGGCGGTGCAGGCCAAGAGGACAGCTGGTCCAAACCGCTGCCAGACGAGCCCACGGCGGGGAGCGAGTCCGTGGCCCGGCCCAAGCTCAGGGACTGGAAGTCCAGTGCTAGTAAGGCGGCATCTGCTTTCTCCGGGCCCCTGCCCCCAGCCCCGTCTGCCCCACCGGCTGAGGAGAAGCCAGCTCTGCCACCCCGCAGGGAGTCCATCAACAAGAGCATGGACATTGAGATTACTGTGGAGAAACCCAGGCCAGACCTTTCCAAACCCTTGCCTCTGAAAACCCCTGCCCCGGGGGTCATCATGCCCCTGCTCACCCCCAAAGCTGCCCCCTTCAAGCCAGACAAGCCCCCCGAGCCCAAAAGAGAGGTCACGAACAAACCTCTGCATTTGAAGAATGAGATGGGTCTGGAGTGTGGCCACAAGGTCTCCGCCAAGGAGGTGAAGAAGTTCAACCTGAAACCCGTGGCTAAGCAACCCAAGCCCAAGCCTGATCCACCGGAAGAGAAACCAGAGGCCATCGGCCCTGCACTGTTCATGAAGCCTAAACCCGTAGTCCGGCCCAAACCCGTCCCAGCTGCCAAGCCAGAACCGCCAGCTGAGAACAAGCTGGACATCACCAACCTGAGGAGCAAACTGAAGCCTTCAAAGCCAGCTGAACCAGGCTCTGGATCAGCTG
Organism: Brachymystax lenok tsinlingensis; assembly: GCA_030435695.1. Taxonomy (NCBI): domain Eukaryota; kingdom Metazoa; phylum Chordata; class Actinopteri; order Salmoniformes; family Salmonidae; genus Brachymystax; species Brachymystax lenok. The sequence goes on from CM059795.1 coordinate 49,064,745, forward strand.
AGCCAAGCCAGCAAAACGGTGCTGCTCCCAACAACGGCCCTAGCAGCGCTCTCCCCAAGATGCCGCCCCCCAACCTCCCCCCTAATAATGCTTTACCCAAGATGCCTCCTGGTAATGTACCCCCCAAGATGCCCCCTCCTAATAATGTTCTCCCAAAAATGCCGCGTCCCAACAGCCCCCCTATCAATGCACTCCCCAAGATGCCCCCGGCCCCCAATGGCAAAGCCAGCGACGAGCTCAAGTTCCCCCCCAAGCTGCAAAACGGCCATGGACAAGAGAGCCAGGATGTCCCCAAACCCGCTGTTCCCTCCCACAAAGAACCTCCAGGGAGGCCAGCCGTCCTCCCTAGGCGACCCCCTCCACCCAAAAAGACCTCTGAGCCATCCAGCCCCACAGAAACCAAAGCTCCCCTGAAAGAGCTCCCAGACACCAAGCCTGCTCCCCCCCAGCTCAGCAGACCGCCTCCCCCTAAACCCAAGGCCTTCATGCTGCCCCCCCCGAAAGACAAGGACAAGGGGGAGCCCAAGGCCTTCATGCTGCCCCCGCCTAAAGACAAGGACAAGGGGGAGCCCAAGGCAAAAGTGCCCGTGGCCCTAAAGCCCCTGGTTCAGATTGAGAAACCAGGCCCTCCGAAGGATAAGCTGCCGCCTCTGATCAAGGATCCCAGTAAAGAGGAGCTGTTCTTGGCCGTGGCGGACTTTGAGGGTGACGATCAGATGGGTGGCTTCAAGGAGGGCACCGTGTTCCAGGTGATGGAGCGGAACAGCAGTGGCTGGTGGTTTTGTACAAATCTAGGAGAAGGGCCAATTAAAGAGGGCTGGATCCCCTCCAATTACCTGACCAAAAAACCCTAGGTACCAGGTTCTGTTGGCCTTTTTAATAAAAAAAATTACTAATTGTATTTAATTAGCTTTTTATTTATAGGTACCTTTTTTAATTGAGATATTTTTGTTACTTTGTTAAATTCCATTTGTTTAGCAAGAATGAACCAGCAATGTTTGTTTTTTTGCATATTGTTTAGTTTCTTTGTTCTTTTTATCCTCGTTACAAATTACTAAGCATAAAATCCGTAACAAGCAAATGTTCCTCATGTTGTTCACCTTTTGTGCCATATGTTACTCAACAAGCCTATAATGTAATTGTATGATACCGTATGTTATCACAAGCTTTGTAATAGAACAACAGATGAATGTCTTTCCAAGCCTTCTATAATATTGTGCCTCAGTATCGTGCTTTAAGCTTAAATATATGCAATTTAGCTAGTTAGTTTCTCAGTTTGTATATCACAGATGTTTCAGTCTAATGAGTGGAGTCATAACTGACAGTGCAATGCATATGGAAAAGAAATCAGACCATACAACAGAGGAACCAGGGTCCATATTCACAAAGCATCTCAGACTAGGAGTGCTGATTTAAGATCAGTTTTGCCTTTTCGATCATAATGAATACAATAGGGGGGTACCTGATTCTAGATCAGCACTCCTACTCTGAGATTCTTTGTGAATACTGGCTGAGATAATTCACAAGACAAACAGCCAAAACCAGCCTAAGGCAGAAGGCCATGTATACTCCGATTCCTCAAGGAACACCCCTCCTCCACTAAGGCTGCAATGGAGGTTACAACGGGAGTTCAAGAGGACATTTTGGCTTTCAAGTATTAAAATATTAACACTTCAAGCAAAGTTTTTGACAAGTGAGTCTAAGTGCAAATGCTAAACATTTATACAGATCTTTTCAGGTTTGTGAATGTGTTTCTTTCTTCCGGAACTGCATAATAATGTCGCGGCTGATTTTTAACAGATGTGCACTTTTCAGATTATTCAGCCTGTTCAGGTGTGTAAACTGAATTGCCAAACTGGGGGTCATTGCATACCTTAGGTGTTTCTAACGTGTTAGGAATGTCCAGTGAAAAAGGTTGGGAACCCCTGGCTTAATAGACCGATGGAGAGGAAGTATAGAATGTACAATTGAAAGCCATAGCCATGTTTTAAACACTCAAATTAGGTTGCTGCAAGACTTTGGGAGCTGTATTGTATACCAGGGTTGGACTGAATTGACTTCATTGAAATGAAATGGACCCTTTCCCTGGTGTTCACAGTACAATAGGTGGAAAGCCCCTATTGATTTCATAAACTGTAGGTCTACCATTATCAATACAGCCCCTAAATGAGAGAATTGGCCTGTGATTTGTGCAATAATAAATACAGCGTTACTAGATCTCATAAAAAGGAGCTTAAATATAAAGTGTGATCATTATAAAAAACATTTACATTAGTATTTACACTGGTTTCAAGCACAGACTTGGCAATAGTTATTTTTATCGTACTTCCAGAATGAAGAAATGTCAGCTGTCACTTTCTTTTTGTTTACTTTTCACCTCTTTCCAGGCCTGGGCCTGGTTTGCTGTAGTTGGAACTTAATGATGCCTTGTTCCTACAGCCGAAGAAGTAACATGCGTTTCCCAGAACACCATGCAGAGAGAACTTGCACCAAGTGCGTCGTTGGAGCATGTGTCGATACTGCCCGGTTCGAAAGAAAGATAGCTGATCTGAGAGAAGCGCTTTCTCCGGTCAAATTTGACCTTAATGTAATTATGTCACAATACTGATGACAGATCAGCTCCTAGAGAGATATCGCCTATGGCTGCAAAGATCGAGGCGGCTTATTATAATGGTTATCCATTAATAATGCAATACATCACAGATTTGGCACATCATTGCCTTAATGGTCTTACACATTACACATATAGAGGGAAATTGCAGACAGTAGCCTACAATTAGCTAAATAGAACATGAAATTGATTTAAACATGATTTGAAATACATAAGCAAATGTAGTGTATACTCATTTATACAGTCATCTTGGTTTTCATTTGAAGCATATTTTGTTACAATTGCAAAGACATTGCCCACTTTGTAGCCTATTTGATGTTCGGAAGTTATCGGTGGTCACAGAGTGATGGATAAACATCCATTGACTGTGTTTAGCAGAGGTCTTATGTGTATAAAGTGACGTGGAAGGACAAAAAAAAAGCATGTAACGATGCACTTGGCTGTTCAAGTGGTGTGAGGCAGTCGGTAAATAGGCCTAACAAGCATTTAAGTGCGACTAGTAACAATGGCTACTACGAAAGGTTCTAACAAACTTAGCCTTAAGGTGCTTCTGGGAAACTGGGCCATGGTCATGGAGAAAGAGTTGGTCTCCTAGGAGATGCACTGACAAGGCTGGGAGTGCCTGTAGCTCAGGTTAAATTGGAGAATCTCAGAATATGGTTGATCTGATTCTGCTCCTAGTTGCTTTGATACTATGTTTATCCCATCCCTATGCCCCCCCTCAAATCTTCTCATGTTAAAGTACTAGGTCCAATGCTGTGTGTCAGGTCCATAACCAGCATTGAAATCACAAGTAACCTGGAGTTTTCAGTCTTTGGCCAGTGTGCATAGTACACAAGTAATGATATTCATAATGTCAGATTTGTAATGATCAACACTAGTGTCAACTCATGGAGTAAGACCTGAACGTTAGTGGAATGTGAGTGAAACGTAGATTGGGTTAGGGTATGGGTTGGAAAGACATGCATTCAACAGTTTGGTTACTGAAGCATAAGGAGGCACACAGGGGGCGTGAACACTACAATAAAACAGTATGGATTGTCTTATTGCTTTAAGTAATGCTTTACCCCAAACTGGTCAATTTAATTTGGAAAATAATTTGAAAGAAACTGCTCGTTCTTTATTCTTTGAGATATGCAGCATAAACCCACCTTTACCGCTGACATATTGCGCATATCCCATCTTAGTCCTGTAATGTATTCATTATACTTGGATTTCCCCTCATGGTTCTCGTTCATATTAAATCAATAAACATAAATCATGTTACATGGTATCTTGGTTTTCCTTGGAAATGTACCTTTTATTTTGAGGAAACGGATGCAACCTAGATCAATCGTTAACCGCTGACAGCAGACACTCACATTTATGTTTTGGCAGTGTGAACTGCATTGGGGCTGTCAAGTCGGTTGAGCATCTGCTCTTCATTGTCATGCAGCCACACCCATCCCACTTGCTTTAGAAGTTCAGAACAAGAACGTTTTGGCGATGTAGAAATTACACTCAAATTGAAAACCACTCAACAAAATAATGAGGATTTCTATCAGCCTAATCGATGTGTAAATTACATCTCAGATTCCAATGTTCGAACTTGTAAACAAGGCTGCATGGGATTTCTCTTAGTGCAGCCAATGGCAGTGTACGCTTTAGGTATAAAGCCGGGGGCCACGTGGATTTGACAGTTTATGCGGGTGTCGGCCATGCTAGAATCTTACTTGAGAACAAGCGTAGACATTAGAACGTTTTAATTTATTAGACTCCCGTACAACAGTGGTTCCTTCTGCTGAACAGTCATTCACTCACACCCCTTACAAAATAAACTTAACTGGTAAAACAGAGACAGAAAAAGACAGTCATTGCAAATGACAACAGAAGAGAGAAACAATAAAAACAAATTAAAATACATCTTGAGAGAGTAGCTGTACCTGATAGTTGACCAGATTACTGTAGATTAACACAGCGGTGTCAAGCCCGTTCCATGGAGGGCCTAGCGTCTGCTGGCTTTTCCTTCTAATTAAGACTAAGACAATCAGGTATGGGGAGTTCCTTACTAATCAGTGACCTTCATTTATCAATCAAGTACAAGGGAAGAGCGAAAACCCGCAGACACTCAGGGCCTCCGGTGATCTAACAGGTCTGATTGGTCAAGAAAACAAGTCCCATTTTCAAAAGCAGCAGGATACATATTAACTGCAAAATAGCTCTGATGCACTACCTAATAACTTAGTATATTCCTCTCAGTGCAAAGAAAGGCACATTTGGTGGAGGAAAAATTACATATTGCACTTTCATTAGCAGACAGTACATTTAATATCATCAAACATTGGAAAATAACACCAATACACTCAATTAATTGTAGAACTTATATCTCTTAAGATTCCTACAAAGACAGTATTCCGCTTTGCCTTTGTTAGTTCCCATCCAGTGTGCTAGTATTGCCTTTACAGTAAAAATGCAGCACAGAAAAACATTTCAGATACATGAACAATCTCCAAAAAATCTAATTTTCTTCAACCCTTGAATAAAAATAAAATAAAAATTGGACTACATAACTTTTCCCTGACTTCTCCTGTTTTCATTGAGTGTTTAAGCTCATCAAAATGTGAAACTAGGGCAAATGATCTGTGCATTTTAATGTGTTAAGTTGATATATATATAATGCAGATGCTTTTATCCAAAGCGACTTACAGTCCCAAGTTAGTGAAACTGATTTCGGTGGGAATTCCATTCATTCACTGTGTCAACAGAAAAAAATAAAAATCATGCTCTGTGCCGATCTTTGTAAAGTACTAAAGAAATGTCACAAAATAATAATATAATTTGGCAACTAGATATAAACTGAGCAAAAAAATAAACATCCCCTTTTCAGGAACCTGTCTTTCAAAGATAATTTGTAAAAATCCAAGTAACTTCACAGATCTTCATTGTAAAGTGTTTAAACACCGTTTTCCACAGTTGTTCAATGAACCATAAACAATTTAATGAATTTGCACCTGTGGAACGGTCGTTAAGACACTAACAGCATACAGACAGTAGGCAATTAAGGTCACAGTTATGAAAACTTAGGACACTAAAGAGGCCTTTCTACTGACTCTGAAAAACACCAAAAGAAAGATGCCCAGGGTCCCTGCTCACCTGCGTGAACAAGCCTTAGGCATGCTGCAAGGAGGCATGAGGACTGCAGATGTGGCCAGGACAATAAATTGCAATGTCCGTACTGTGAGACGCCCAAGACAGCGCTACAGGGAGACAGGACGGACAGCAGATCGTCCTCGCAGTGGCAGACCGTGTAACAACACCTGCACAGGATCGGTACATCCGAACATCACACCTGCGGGACAGGTAAAGGATGGCAACAGCAACTGCCCGAGTTTCACCAGGAACGCACAATGCCTCCATCAGTGCTGACTGTCCGCAATAGGCTGAGAGAGGCTGGACTGAGGGCTTGTAGGACTGTTGTAAGGCAGGTCCTCACCAGACGTCACCGGCAACAATGTTGCCTCTGGGCACAAACCCACCGTCGCTGGACCAGAAAGGACAGGCAAAAAGTGCTCTTCACTGACCAGTCATCGTTTTGTGTCACCAGTGGTGATTGTCAGATTCGCCGAAGGAATGAGCGTTACACCGAGGCCTGTACTCTGGATCGATTTGGAGGTGGAGGGTCCGTCATTGCAGGCAATCTCAACGTTGTGCGTTACAGGGAAGACATCCTCCTTCCTCATGTGGTACCCTTCCTGCAGGCTCATCCTGACATGTCCCTCCAGCATGACAATGCCACCAGCCATACCACTCATTCTGTGCGTGATTTCCTGCAAGACCGGAATGTCAGTGTCCTGCCATGACCAGCGAAGCGCCCGGATCTCAATCCCATTGTGCACGTTTGGGACCTGTTGGATCAGAGGGTGAGGGCTAGGGCCATTCCCCCCAGAAATGTCTGGGAACTTGCAGGTGCCTTGATGGAAGAGTGGGGTAACATCTCACAGCAAGAACTGGAAAATCTGGTGCAGTCCATGAGGAGGAGATGCACTGCAGTACTTAATGCAGCTGGTGGCCACACCAGATACTGACTTACTTTTTTGACCCCCCCTTTGTTCAGGGACACATTATTCAATTTCTGTTAGTCACATCTGTGGAACTTGTTCAGTTTATGTCTCAGTTGTTGAAGCTTGTTATGTTCATATAAATATTTACATGTTAAGTTTGCTGAAAATAAATGCAGTGGACAGTGAAAGGACATTTCTTTTTTTGCTGAGTTTAAGTGCGCCATTCTTGGGTGTGTTCATTAAGCGATAAACTCTTTGGAAGAAGACAGATATTGCAGTGAAACAAAAGTGTGTTTTCATTGGCCTCCACCAGCACAGCATTGTCTGAAGTACATGTTTTTCTTATGTTCCACATTGCACCTAAACCACTCCTCCTCAGCTGACCCTCTTTGGGATATGGGATGCATCTCCCCACCACACCCTTCTAACTATAGGTTAGTCTCATGCTTATTGGGTAGACAATATACCAATGGGGATCGGAGTTAATTCGGTGCGGTAGGCAATAGAAAAAAGAATGAGAAAGGAAACACTGCATGGATGAAGAACACCGTATCCATCAAGCAGCCTGATGCACATGTAGAGTTAAAGACAATCCTCAAAGAAAATATGACCAAGCTTTGCCATCTTGGGTTAATAAAATGATAAAATCTTATAAACAGAACTTAAAACATAATTATTCCTTAAAAATGAAAGAAAAGTTCAAGAGGACTGAGGCAGCTGACAGTGGTCCTTCAGGACATGGTGTGGGATAGGGTAGGTCCTGACAAGGGGAGAGGGTGTTTGGAGGGGGGAGAGATGCCAGTCTACGTGGTAGAGGACTCGGAGTAAGGGAGGAACTTGGTGAGTTTGTTTGGGGAGCTGGGGCTCAGGCACTCGGAGTCCTCACTCATCTTAAAGAACACCTCCTGTTCCCTCTTCCTCTGGGTCAGCTCCTCTTCCAGAGCCTGGGGTGGGGGGAGGGGGTAGGGAGAGAGAAGAGAGTGTGAAAATGGGAGAGATAGAAGGGCGAGAGAGGAGAGATGGGTAGAGAAAGAGCGAAAGATAAGCTTAAAGCGTCACTTTAAAACGCTCTCCAGCTATTTTTGAACTTTTTGCTGAAAAACAACATCCCAAGTATAAATACAGTCAGTACACACACTTCAAGGGGCAAGCCGCAGTTGAAACAATAACGTATACTCCCACTGTTTTGGTAAAACGCTGGGGGATGGGCCTGGAGAAATGTAACCACTCAAATTCACAGACCGAGCTATGGATGTCAGGACTGACCATCCAAGATACCCAAATGATAGTTAAGTATTTTTTTAAGATAAGACAGCATTTGTTTACATTTCAAATGTTTACAAACATTGAAGTAAAACAAGCTTATAATTTAGGGTTTTAGTTTGAAAAACGGTGCAATTTGTTTTAAATAGCAAATTAATCAATGTGATTTGTGCAGGATCTGCCTGAGCTGACGTGCGTGTGTAAATTATGTATGTACTATGTAGGCACTTGAGTTGAGACATAAGGGAGACTAGGCATCTACCACCCCACTACCAGATTAGGGGGCAATGTAGCCTGTTTTTTGTTCTGATATCACCATCATCCATTAAGTGTTTGAGCTAATAATGCATCAATATTTATCATTTACAAATTAGCTATGACATCGCCAATGGATATATAGCACAACTTTGGATCCCCCCCCCCAAAAAAAAAAATGGTTTTGACTGTTTGAAAGTTTAGTGAACTTTCCTTGTCTTCCCACTTCCCACCTCACAAAGTGATTGCTGTACTCGTTATGAAATTAGAGAGAAAAATTACCATATACACTGATTGTTTAAAGCAAAACCACCAAAACTATTGCTGATGGTGAACCTGAACAATCAAAATATTGTAAACCCCATTCAGCAGGTAGCATACAGTCAGACGAGAGTTGTGTCTACAGTATCTTTCAATTCCGGTAAAAGGCCATTTTTCCTCAGCGCATAGCAATAGCCTAGTAAATTACATAGGTTGTCACTCAATTAAAAGCCTAATATCGCGAAAGCCGTTTTAGCATTTTAATGCTGAAGGTGCTGCGCAGATATGCACGGTCAAGAACAGGACGCCTACCTCGCGTTGGTGAGCGTGCAAAACAGTGCGCAATTTGACTAGGCTATTGATGTTCCCTGGGGTTATTCAGCATGCAAAACGACTTGAAGATTTTAACTGTGTTGACAGTCATCATTCTTAGTTTGACACTGAAGGAGAGGACTCTTCAGTTATCCCATCTTTTGTGACATTTTCATTAGGTAGAAAGAAAGCAATATGAGCAACAAAAAATAATTTGAATCTGCGATTTGGAACGTTTGAATAAATTTTTTTACCAATACATGCTACAATTGAATCGGTTTGGGGTCCGTGGAACGATGCAGTCGTATCTTAAACGTTTGAAATCGGGACCGATGCGTTACATCCCTGGTGTGTGTGATATATTATACATGACTAATTCATAAATCCAAACATTGGTCGCAACTGAAGATTGCCCCATTAAAAACGGTATAAAAATATGTTTGGAGGAAAAATGTTTTTCTGACTGCAAGTGTCAAGGGGAAGGCCATTCAAAGGGGTTGTGCCATTCAAGGAGTTGTGCCATTCAAGGAGTTGTTTCATGTCATACCTGGACCACTTACTGAGCTATGCCTTTTGTTAAGTAAATCAAGTGATAAATAAGGTGAGAATAATACTGGAGTAGGACTTTCAATCTTGTCTTCCAATAATGGCAACAACAACAGTAAAGGACATCAATGTAAATGTAAAGTGCTTTGAGACCTAGTGAAAATGACACCCAATGTCAACGGTATGGCGGCTCGTACCTTCTTCCTAGGCTTGAGCTGCTCCTTCCACTCCTTGAGATGGTGGTTGTGCTGCTCGTCCAGAGACTTGAGCCTCTGAGTCTCGTTCTCAATGAGCAGGTGGCACTTCTCATTCTGCGAGCACACCACAATACGGTCAGTCCTTACATAACACTATTCATGGAGCACCTGTGGAACGTATTTCCCTACTTTGCAAACCTACTGATATTATGGATTCTCCTATTATTGTACATTATGCCACATACACGCAGGCATTCTAATGCAGATAGGTTCTCCTGCTCAGGCCAAAAATGATGTGCAAGGGTTTGACACCCACGGTCAAATAAGATGCATATAGATGGACATTATTCAGAGAGAGTTTGGTGTGCTGTGGTCACCTGTAGCTGCTGGAGCTCCCTGACGTTGCCCTCACACTGGCCCATCATGTCCCTCATCTGGTGCTCATGCTTCTGCTGCTGGTGCAACCGCTCAGCCTTCTGACGCTTGTCCTCCTGCTGGGCAAACTGGGGAGGAGCGCGCGCGCACACACACACACACACACACACACACACGAGAGGGAGGGAGAGATGGGGATGAAGCGGTTTACACCACGTAGGCCTGATACAGTTCCGTGATACGAGTATGATATGACTATTTTCTAGCCAACACTTGCACGTTTTCTGCTGTAGGTATCCTTTTGAAGAGACGTCAGCGCTCAGCTGTTTGATCTTCTCTCTCTCTCTACCCTCCATCCCATATAGCTCCACTACTACATGTTATATTCACTCTCCCTTCACACCCAGTCTTCTCTCTCTCTCCCCCTACCAGGCCGTCCTGTAGTGGTCTGGTACCTGTTTGACCTTCTCGCGGTCCTCCGACGCGCTGCCCGTGGAGTTGATGCGAAGGCTCTTCTTGAACATGACCATGCGGGTCTTGCCCTCACCGCGCTGGATCTTGGGCAGGCGACTCTTCTCCTGCTGCTGCCGGGCCTTCAGCAGCTCAATCATCCGCTGGTTGTAGCACTGCATCTGCTCTTGTTCCTGGGGAGACAGTCATGTGTGAGGATGCGCGCGCACACACACACACACACTATGCAAAGGTAAGGGGTTGTTTGAGGAGATTAGCTGCAGTAGGTTCCGTTCCCAGCCACACGGATAGGGTTGCTGTACCTTCTCATGCTTCTTGAGCAGCTGGTGCCTTTGGAGGAAGTACTGGTCTTTCAGCTGCTGTTTCAGTAACTGGTGCTTCTCATGAAGGTTCTTCTCGTCTAGGTCCCAGATAGTAGCTTCCCTGTCTGAGGAACAAAAAGTGGAGACAGCCAGTGAATGAAAATAGTTTGGAAAGCAGTTGGGAGAAGAGACATTTTATCTCTGACTTGAGCAAAACTTTATCTGAGGGGAAAGATTATAAACACTAAGTAAGCATTTGTTAAACGTTGAGGGGGATCAAAGGTGTCCTTTACAGGGATAGTTTGAGATTTAGGCAATAAGGCCCTTTTTTTCTACTTGTTGTGTCCTCGGTGTGCAGTTTGAAGGAAGTTAAAGGCGGTTTCTGGAGACATTGCTAGCCGCCTCATGTCGACGTCCAGTCAATGCGCTAAGTTAGCAACGGCTCCTGAAACCGCCTTCAATGTGCAGCCTTCAAACTGCACAGAGTTCATCTCTCTGGGTAAGTAGAAATGGACAACATCTCCCTTTAACAGACCTCAGGGAGCTACTAGACCCCTCCCAGAGGAGCAGCTACTGTCATTCGGACAACAGTGTTGACGGCACCCAGCGTGACCTGAGGCTGTACCTCTGACAAGGTGCTGTTTCTTGTTGAGACACTGCCTCTCCGTCTCGGAGATCTCCCTCTTGTTCTCCGAGATAATCCTCTTCAGCGTCGCGTCCAGGTGCTTCTTCTGGGCCGACAGGAAGTTCTGCTCCTAAACCACAGGAAACAGGCAGTGGCGAGACGTTAACGTGTGAACGGCTGGCTGCCGTTAGTATATTAAGTGTATTTGGAGGTCGGTGGCGGCGCGATAAAGAAAGCAGCTTGCGTCTACCTCCGTTTGCTTCATCTGTGTAAAGGTGTTCATGCTCTGTCTCATGCTGTCTTTCCGGGACTTTCTGGGGAGCTTCTCAATCTCATTCTTCACCTGGAAAGATGATTGTAAAACGTATGGACTTAATAAGCAACACTCCTTTCATTTTTCTGCTCACCGTCCACACGCACGGGCACACGCACGGGCACGGGCTCACGCACGGGCACACGCACGGCGCACGCACTCCCTCACCTGCTTTTTGTTGCGCTTCATCTGATCCTGGAACTTGCTGTAGTCGCGCTCCTGTTCGTAGCGGATGCGTTTGGTCTCGTCCCGGAGCTTAACGGCGTGGTCGGTCTCCATCTTCTCGATGGTCTGCTTCTGGTGCTTCTCCAGACTCTCCAGCTCCGTGTCGTAGTACTTCTTCTTCGCCTGGGAGGAGCGGAGAGAAGGAATTAAACCTGTTCACTGAGAAATAAACCTGTCACCAAATTTATATCATAAGTAGTCATGATCCTGGTGGGCTAAGGGGGGACAAAGCTGGGAAGGTTTGGAAAATGTCAAAAAGAACAGAGACAGAGGAGGCTGGTGGGAGGAGATATAGGAGGAATGGCTGGAATGGAGTCAAACGTGGTTTCCATATGTTTCATGGGTTTGACTGCGTTCCATTTATTCCATTCCAATGAGCCGGTCCTCCTATAGCTCCTCCCACCAGCCTCCTCTGCAGAGACGATATCCCCTACTTGTTCATAGACCGATGTAACGTGTGTGGGAGGTTTTCTTTGTGTTATTTCTTTTGGCGAGGGGACGGTTGTGGAAAGGGGATTAGCTTAGCCAGACAGCTATCCAAAGGGATGTTGATATGACAGGAGTGTGGGTGTTAGAGTGAATTCAGGGGCTCCGTCCTTCCATAAACAGCGGAAGAGAGATATTATGGTGTGGATTGGAGGATGGAGAAATTCTGGTATTTTTTACATTAGTGGGTGTAGATAAAAGAGACCATTGGTGTGTAAAGGCCTCTATCAGTGCACACCAGCCCCGACCCCGGCTACATCAATTACGAACCCAACCCGATATCAGGACAGATTTTCCTACGCAACACAACCCACCAGCATACAATTGTTCCGAGAGCCGATCCGTGACCCGTCAAATAACATACATTTATTTAATTGTTTTTGACTCCAGAGTAGTTTAGGCTATTCCTTTTTCCTGCATTAATTAATTTGTCTCCGTGTCTATTGAACATTTGGATAAAAGGAAGCCATGCCATTAAGAACGTCTTATTTTCACAATGTGATGCAGCAACTCATCACTTTGACAAAGAGCCTTCAAATTAGCGTTCTTACCTAATGAAAGCCTATAGCTGACATAACAAAACCTTTATATTCAGTCTTGTTTAGATAATCAAATAGTTTCATTGAAATTTAAACAATTCCCAGAATAAAATAGACAATAGGATGCAAAAATGGCCTATATTGAGTGTGAATTACAAGGGGTGTGAGTCACTAAATATAGCTAATTCAACCATTCTCTTAAGTTTAAAATCTCAGCCCCTTTTCAGTTGTCCCAACTTTTCTTTCAACAAAAAGGGTCCCATTGTCAGCAAAACGCATCAATTAAATTCAGGCTACTTAGGCCAGGGTTTCCCAAACCTTTTTCGTCCACGGCCCCATTTTCATGTCTGAAACGACCCCAACCAAGTGGGAAAAAAACCAACCCGACGCAAGACTATAGTGTGACTGTTTGTCAGTGTGTGTGTGTGTGTCTAGACCTACGTTCATCTCCTGGTCGAAGCGACGCTGCATCTGTTCCTTCTGAGCGTCCAGCTTTGTGTTCAGTAACGCTAGAGCACGGTGCTCCTCCTTCTGCAGCAGCCGCAGATCCCGGAGCTCCTGGCGCCTACACACACACAGAACAAATATTCTTACGGTCGTGACCTTGACAGATAATTCCACATCAAAGATCTAATAAATAGTCAAAACAAAAGCACACCGAATCAGTTCTAAGCACCATGAGACAGTTGCCTCTCGTATCTGAAGACAGACTGGGGAGTATATTCTCTCCATGGAGATAAGAGAGGAGAGTTCATGGGCAAGCCGAGCTCCTTCCATCACAATGAGAACACAGTTTACAGTTTAGAGGAATCTGACTAGCAGGTAGTAAGTGTGCGAGTCATCACCAGTCTCCGACACTTCCTGAACCCACAGAGTGTGGTGTCAAACGATCACCACTAGATGGAAATGACAGCACACTTGGCTCAATTATTTGTTGTCAAATTGGGGCAGTTTAGGACCTCGTACATGGTCATGCAGAAATAGTGAAATATTTGGCCCATATCGAAACCAGTGACTGGTATACATGGTTTACTGGTATACTGAATATCTTATCACAATCCTTCCTTTTCACTCACAAAATGTTCCATGCTATGTTGTTCACACTTGACTCACATGATCTCAAAGGGCAAAGACCAGACCAGGATGACCAAAATAGGACATCTGAACACAACCCCAGGCACTCAACAACTCTCAGTATACCAAAGATCCTGTTTTATACAGAGAGTAGACCCAGGCCCCTTTTCCAGACCTTGGTTCAGGGAGCAAACTAAAAGGGTTTTCAAGGAAGCAGTGTGACTTGCCTGAGAAACCTCATCTCTTCATCTTTCTTCTCATCATCGCCGATGATCTTGGATGTGGTCACGCTGACCTCCAAGCCGTCAATGACAAACTTCCTGGTGCGCTTCAATGTCTTACTGGAGAAACGTGAGTCCTGGAGGAGACAGAGTTATTAGGAGGCACAGTGTGTGTTTAGTGTCACAATACAGTACCACGACTGAGTGACTGCAGCAGTGTTATTTTTAACATTAGGACGGTTTAAAAATATATATATATTTATATATAAATAATAATAACAACAGCCAGGAAGTTCAGTCCACTTCATGTTTGGTTTCCTTGACATGATACATGCCGACAACACTCTAGTGTGTCTTTAAAGGAGACGGCGGTGTATGGAGAACACTGTACATAGTCTGTCTGACAGGTGACAGGAAAGAGCAGTAGTTGAAAGGCATGGACACACCGGCAGCGTTTGCCGGGCCGAGAGCACTTAGCGATTCTGAACAGGGTGCTGGCAGTAATTTGCAAACCGATTCTACAGCGGGTGTTCCTGAAACACACTACGCCGAACGAACTGCAGATCAACATTCGGTGCGTGTGTGTATGGTCCCTAAGACCGGGTGATCCTGCTGGGCCAGTCCTCTATAATTACCCTGCTCTGCTGTAAAAGGGAGTGCCAAGCAGAAAGTTGGATTCTCTCTGACAACAGAGCTCTCATCCCCCCCAGTACAGAAACCGAGAGACTCAACACTGGTTCTTACTGGGTCACTGGGCCAGAACCACACCAGTCTCTTCCCAGGAAAAGTAGCACAACCCTGGGTGACATGGCTATTTTAAGGGCTTTTTCGTGGAAATAATAATCATCCTATTGATGAAAAGTGAAAATGTAAGGGGCCAGCTGAACAAACACCGTTCCCTGTACGTCTCTCACCAGAGAAGGTACTGCAAGTAAACATATCCATATTCTAAACCATTGACAGAGACACTGTGTGCGATGACGTGTGTGTGTGTGTGTGTGTGTGTGTGTGTGTGTGTGTGCGCGCGCGCGCGCGAGCGAGAGTGATGACATCGGTGCACAAGTGAGCACACATCCAGTGTGCTCTGAGGGCATAGGTGTATGTACTGCAGCAACAGTTCGGATGGGGCCTAGCCTCGTGTCTGGCTCTAGCCTCCCTCCCTTGATCTGTGTTCTCTCATACAGCTCCATTCATAAACCCCTGGTTTTCCTGCCGTGCCCATCTTTCATGTATATAGCCTCACACGGTTACTGGGTCTAACACAGATCTCCCATTCATCCAACCCAGTGGCAAATGAACTGCTGAATAATCTGTTCTGGAAAAATACATATCACAAATGGAACACAAGTCCAATGAATAGATTTCCAGTGATGGCCAGTCCATAAACAACCAGAAGCTCCCCAAGCAACAATGGCTGCATAGAAATGACATCCACAATGCTGAATAGAGCTGGAAACAAAGAGCCATTGGTCATAATGGATGGAAAACGGAATCGTATTAGGGCAAACAGACTCATTATTAAAGGATGGGATGTGTCCATTTTCCAGAGAACATCAGTTTGATTCCATCTCAGAGCCTCTTCTGCTAGAAATGCAGCTTTTGCCATAAAACTTTGTACATTCCCGCTTATTTCAGAGTTTGACTCATTGTCAAGTGTATGTATGAATGCAGGCATGAGGACTGCAGATGTGGCCAGGGCAATAAATTGCAATGTCCGTACTGTGAGACGCCTAAGACAGCGCTACTGGGAGACAGGACGGACAGCTGATCGTGATCGGTACATCCGAACATCACACCTGCGGGACAGGTACGGGATGACAACTGCCCGAGTTACACCAGGAACACACAATCACTCAATCAGTGGTCACACTGTCCGCAATAGGTTGAGAGAGTCTGGATTGAGGGTTTGTAGGCCTGTTGTATGGCAGGTCCTCACCAGACATCACCGGTAACAACGTCGCCTATGGGCACAAAACCATCGTCGCTTGACCAGACAGGACTGGCAAAAAGTGCTCTTCACTGACGAGTCGCGGTTTTGTCTCACCAGGGATGATGGTCGGATTCGCGTTTCTCGTCAAAGGAATGAGCGTTATGTCTCAGGTGTTGAATCTTGTTATGTTCATACAAATATTTACACATGTTAAGTTTGCTGAAAACAAACGCAGTTGACAGTGAGAGGACATTTCTTTTTTGCGGAGTGTATATACACACAAACGTATGTGGACACCCCTTCGAATTAGCAGATTAGCTATTTCAGCCACACCCGTTGCTGACAGGTGTACAAAATTGAGTACACAGCCATAGACAAACATTGGCAGTAGAATGGCCTTACTGAAGAGCTCAGTGACTTTCAACGTGGCACCGTCATAGGATGCCACCTTTCCATCAAGTCAGTTAGTCAAATTTTTACCCTGCTCAACCCCCAGTCAACTGTAAGGGAAGCGGAAATGTCTTGGCGCAACAATGGCTTAGCCGCGAAGTGGTAGGCCACACAAGCTTACAGAACGGGACCGCCGGATGCCAGGCGAACGCTATCTGCCCGAATGCATAGTGCCAACTGTAAAGTTTGGTGGAGGAGAAATAATGGTCTGGGGCTGTTTTCATGGTTCAGGCTAGGCCCCTTAGTTCCAGTGAAGGAAAATCTTAACGCTACAGAATAAGATTCCATTCTAGACGATTCTGTGCTTCCAATTTTGTGGCAACAGTTTGGGGAAGGCCCTTTCCTGTTTCAGCATGACAATGCCCCCCATGCACAAAATGAGGTCCATATAGAAATGGTTTGTCGAGATCGGTGTAGAAGAACTTGACTGGCCTGCACAGAGCCCTGACCTAAACACTGTCGAACACCTTTGGGATGAATTGGAACACAGACTGCGAGCCAGGCTGAATCGCCCAACATCAGTGCCTGACCTCACTAATGCTTGTGGCTGAATGGAAGCATGTCCCGCAGCAATGTTCCAACATCTTGTGGAAAGCCTGCCCAGAAGAGTGAAGGTGTTAATCTATTTTAAATTTGTACCCCTTTTTCCTCCCCAATTTCGTGATATCCAATTGGTAGTTACAATCTTGTCCTGTCGCTGCAATTCCCGTACCGGAGAGGCGAAGGTCGAGAGCCGTGCGTCTCCCGAAACACGGCCCTGCTAAGCCACACTGCTTCTTGACACACTGCTCGCTTAACCCGGAAGCCACAGGACATCCCGGGCCAGCCAAACCCTACCCTGCACGGACGACACTGTGACAATTGTGCACCGCCTCATAGGTCTTCCAGTCGTGGCCGGCTGCGACACAGCCTGGGGTCGAACCCTGGTCTGTAGTGATGCCTCTAGCACTGCGATGCAGTGCCTTAGACAGCTGCGCCACTCGAGAGGCCTCGCAGCTAGCCATTGTTATGTAAAATGCCGCCCAAAATATCCCAGTGGTCTTGTCTTGGCCCCAAGCCAGAGCGGGTCTGCCAAGACCATGGCCCAGAGAGTCACCGGAGCCGGGCCGTTGGTAAAACGCTCGGATAAATCATTGGAAATGTGACATTAAACATGGTGTTACTCACCACCCTGGGGCAGAGGGATTCATCGTCCTTGTTGACTGACATGTCTCCTGACAGGTTGAGGCTGATGTCCATGCTCTCAGAAGCAGACACGCTGCCCTCGTCAGAGTACCTATTGGAGATCCTGCCATTGGCGTTGTGGTGGGGCATCAGGTTGTTTGAGACCCTCTCCCTTTTCGAAGGCCCCCTCCTCATGCTGCCGTTCAGCCCGATCAGAGGTGTGGGGTCTGGGGTAGGGGTGGTGGGCCCTTTTCCCCCAATCACAGGCACCTCCCCACTGGCCATGCTGCCGCTTCCTCCCTTCACCACCAACTGGCTTTGGGGCATTTTTGGTACCATCTCGGGCTGTGCCAGCAGGGCCGGGTTCTCGGTCAGAGGGGTGTCCACAGGCTTGCCCTCTTCCAAAGTGCTCTTCCCATCCTCGATGCCCGAGTCGGAGCTGGAGAAAGCCTTGCCAGAGGTCTCGCTCTCTGGCTTGTCAGAGTCCAGAATGCTGATGCCCTCATCAGGGAGCTGTCGGTCGATCAGCTGGTCATCCCTCGTGCGGGAAGGTCTCACGGGGGGTTTGGCCTCGGCCACCACGGGGGTTTTGGTGGGTGTGTCTGGAGAATTGTCCCCTTGTAGACTGGTCTGACTGGTTTGAGACGGGTCCTTTCCTGGAGGCTGGGGAGAGGAGAGGAACATTGTTATGTGCGGCAGTGACAAAGCATTTCAACACGGGTGTCTTTTTCACACCTTTTCCCCAGAAGCACCTTCAGCGCCAATGTTGACAGTAATCCCACTAATACGAGCCAAATGAAATGGACTTAGCCTTAATGCCTAATGGTCTTATTCCTAATGCTCAAGTTCTCTTGGCTTCATATTGCAGTAGATCTGCAGCGTTGACCTTTACTGTCTGGCGCAATGCAGATGTTCCTTTTTAAACTCCTACCTGCATCACTTACCTCCTCTGCGCACCGGAGATAAAGTATGTAATCAGTAAGAACACACTAATAATGACAGGTGCAGATCCTGTTGATGTCCCGTGGCTCACGTGCAGAGAGCGGTCTCGGAGCGTTACGCAAACAACGGCCGTCACCTTTACGACTGGGAACTGGCTGGCTGCTCTCCAGGCCCTGAGAAGGCCGTTTACAACCTCTCAGCCAATACACCCGTTGCTACGCTCTGTGCGTGTGTGTGTGTGTGTGTCAGGGCCGCCAGCAAAACGTGTGGCGAGCAGGCAGTCGCCCCAGTCCGTTTCAGTTCGGTGGGGCAGAACCCCACCACTTTACATTTGGTTTAATACAAAACGATGACACAAAAGCGTTGAAAACAGGGACAAAGTAGGCTTACTGTTTTTCTTAGATGGCCTTGCCTCATAATTCGTCAACTCGCACACAATTTGTAGCCAATGTCTTTCTCACCAGAGCGCTGCAGGTTGTGTGTGTGTGTGTCGACCAAATCAGATTTATGGAAATTGCGGGTCTGGCATGTGCACGTCTATAGAAATCAGCGTGCGATCTCCACTTCACGCCAGTATCATTTTAGCGAACAGTAAAATAACTCACTCCCGACACAGCAAAAAAAAACTCTACACCTAAACAGTAGCGATCTGACATGGTGTATCACTCTGATCAACTGTGGCCTACACCTACGTGCCCTGCCCCGTCCCATTTGCTCAGTGGAAACTTTCTTTCCCCTGATGCTCTGCCTAATGGGACAACAACAAAATCAGGCTCAACTAGCCCGGCTGCCGTTAATCGTCCGTCTTTCACTTAAACAATGGGGTTGAACCAGAAAGATCAGTTTTGGGCTAGTTGAATTCCTTACATTTCTGTGGTTTTCAGTTGGTTTTTTTTATCACCTAGGCAACTTTAGAGCAGGCTCAACTTGCCTGACTGCTCAGTTTACTTGCTACAGACAATAGGGCAACCTTTAAGGTCCCTACTACAACTAGGTTGTAGAGTTTTACCAGCTGGTAACCATCAGGAAGAAAAATATGGCACGACCACTCTGGGACATGTGGTGCCACCTCTGACCGTACAAGATACAGACAGTGTCTACATTCTGAAATATGATTTCACATTAATGTATTAACAAATATCTCAAAACAACCCTTTTTGATCATAAGGTACCTCGTGTGTGTGTGTGTGTGTGTGTGTGTGTGTGTGTGTGTGTGTGTGTGTGTGTGTGTGTGTGTGTGTGGGGAGGGGGGGTGAAGGACAACTAAGAATTCCTGAAAGCTCCACTCAGGCCTTGCATTTCCCTATGGGACAGGGGGTTCTGTGAGAAGACAGCAGTTTGGAGTGCGCGCGCGCGTGCGTTTGCGTGCGGCGGTTTTCCGTCAGGAGAGCGCAGGAATGAAACATGTTGATCTCTTGACTGCGTCAGCAGTAGCTATAATGCAAGAGGACAGGACAGACCGCTGACTATACTGATGAGCGAAGGGTAGCAATAATGAAGACTGCTACGGTCCATCCAAAATGACTGACCTGAAATGACCTCAGGTCCATATCACATAACAGTTATAAATGACTCATTATCACCTAGAAACATTCTTACCAAATGTTTGATTAGGAAAACATACAGTTTAAAGGCAAGTGTTTACCTAAGGGTCATGTCTGTGGAAAAGGAACCATGTCAAACTTTAAATAATGAAGTCCCCCAAGAGGTGGTAAAGCGATATTTGTGCCGGTGTACAGGACGACAAACAGCATCTATTTTTAACGGTGGGTAACTGGGTGTGTGAAAGCAAGTGTTCCACATTCTGTTCCTTTGTTTGAGCACCAGTGATTTAGTGCCCTCTGATTTCCCCTCTTTTTCTAATCCAGTCCCCCCCATACATTCATATACAGTAAACCTATTACTCTAAACCTGAAATAACGGTTAACTGGAAGTGTTTGATTAGTAGATGTTTTAGGGACGGTTTCCCGGACGCAGATTAAGCCTAATCCTGAATTCAAAAACGGAGATTCTCCATTAGTCCAGGACTAGGCTCAATCTGTGTTTTGAATAGTAGAAAGACCATATGGAGTCCTCATCAGGGACATAATGACCATGGCAGCTGGAGTTTGAGGTCATCCAGAGAGTGTGTGACTATCAGTGTGTGCAGAATGTGCTTTAGTGTGTGTGTTCTATTCTCTCAGTGAGAAGTGTGTGCATGTCTTCCGCCCCCATCTCAGTGTGCGATCCGAACACCACAGAAACACCCCCACACTTCACAGAGCGCTGCCCTGCTTAGTCAACGCCAGGGTTTCCCAATCTCCGTCCTGGGGCCCCCGTTTTTGTTTTCTTCCCTAGCACTACACAGCTGATTCAAATAACCAACTCATCATCAAACTTTGATTATTTGAATCAGCTGTGTAGTGCTAGGGCAAAACCAAAACATGAACCCAGGGTGGGGGGACCCAAGGACAGTTTGGGAAACCATAGTCTAGACCACACACAGGAAGCTGCAGATTCTGGGTTGTGGGGCACGCTAGCAGAAACGGTCAAAATAATAAAGTCACCAGACATAGAAAATTCCAAAAGTAGATGGACTGTACTTTTATTCTGCTATGTACATATCACAATATCCTCCCTTAATTTCACATCCACAATGATTGTTAAACAGAATATGTCTTGGTTGTATAAAGCAAACTACTTTGAGGCCAACGTGAAACGAGAACTTCAGGAAACGATAGGGAAACGCCACTGCTAAGAACAGATGTGAAAGTTCCTTGTAAGAGAGAGAAGAAGAATATAGGATAAAAGGAATGCGGGAAAGGAGAGAGAGCGACAGGAGAGAGCGACAGGAGAGAGCGGCAGGAGAGAGCGGCAGGAGAGAGCGAGAGCAGTAAAAGGGTCTTACCACTGGGACTGTGAGCTCAGCGGTGTCCTCCTCCTCTCCTTCCTCTCGATCGTCCTCGATTTCATCCATGACTTCCGCCTTCGCCTCGGCAACCAGCTCTCGCAAGGGTCTGTTGGTCTTCACCGAGCAGACAAAGGGGTGCTTGGGGGGTGGGGAGTCAGAACAACCATGTTACAACCATAGAACAACACTTGATTGACAGGGCCATAGAAAGCAAACAGGGGAAAAGGTACTTTCACAGGAGAGTGAAACTTAATCTGCCACCTGTATCTACCCATGGCCATTTCTAAACAGTAGAAACAGTAGCAACCATCCATGAGGCCAGGGTATGAGTTCACACTGATGAAACAATGAAGAGAACCCCAAATCCTCATGTGCTTATAATACCAAGGTCCTAGACAAGACAGGGCAACAACCAAACATAAGAATCATTTAATTTGTGTAAGAATAGGATCAGGCTTGAGAGGGGAGAATTTGACAGCCACAAACAAGGCTGTGAACATTTAAGTGCAGCGAAAATAAAAGAGAAAGCATCCATTATTCAGGTGATTTGCACAATGGCTCATTTAATTGGCCCAGCTGGCACAGGCAGGTAGGCAAGTGACAGGAGAGTGGCTGAGGCAGAAAGGGACCCTCTGGGCTGCCTCCATCCATGTGGATAGCATTAGCGATAGCTTTATAAACTTCTCCAATGACAGAAAATCTATCAAGTCAACAATGACTCAGGGAAAGCAGAGTGCCAGCTATCACACAGGAGAGGAAAACCACCCAGGCAAAGTGCTGTACTTGAACACCACAACGCAGAGCAGTTCACAGACCCCTGCACCTGTTTATAGCCCATCTGTAAATAGCCCAACCAACTACCTCATCCCCTACCGTATTTATTTATCTTGTTCCTTTGCACCCCAGTTTTTCTACATTGCACATTCATCTACTGCACATCTACCATTCCAGTGTTTAAATGCTATATTGTAATTTACTTTGCCACCATGGCCTATTTATTGCCTTACCTTCCTTATCCTACCTCATTTGCACTCTTTGTATATAGATGAGTTTTTTTCTACTGTATGTTTGTTTTACTCCAATGTGTAACTCTGTGTTGTTGTATGTGTTGAACTGCTTTGCTTTATCTTGGCCAGGTCGCCGTTGTAAATGAGAACTTGTTCTCAACTTGCCTACCTGGTTAAATAAAAGTGAAATAAAATACATTTTAAAAAAAGTGTCTGGGGTATCAAGGAAAGCAGTGGGAGGCATTTGAAACACCTCACTAAGACTTATGGACTTGGCTCACTGGAAGTCCAACAGAACTGATTCAGACGCTCTTTGAAACGTCGCTTCGACACTTCCTGGGTATACATGGAAGCGATCTCTCTATAATCGTTGTAAAAAACACAGGTTTGGTTTCTGCTCAACTGAACAGTCAATCCTTTTCTGGCAGGTAGTTGGAATTCTGTTGATTCAATACATATCACACCTCTCTGAGACCCTCTCCCCATGCCCTGTCTCACAAAGGAGCTTCACAACTCAGGGCTAGTATTCATAAAGAATCTTGGAGTAGGAGTGCTGATCTAGGATCAGTTCCCTCGTCTATGTAATGTACATTTATCATGAAAAAAAAGTCTAAGCTGATCCTAGATCAGCACTACTACTCTGAGACTTTATTCTGCCCCTCCAGCTTCAACAGGTTTACTATGAAAACTGAGCCTGGACCACCACTGCTACACTAAGCAAAATGTTCACTGGGTGAAGAAAGCAAACGGACCAGCATTAGTTCCCAGCCATGTTTGATCCAGCCATGGCTCAGCCCAGCTTAACAGCTCCCTCTGATGTTTGTCAGGGAGGGTCTGGTCTGAACGTCTGGTCTGAAATGCTTCAATGTGAACCACATGGCCGGCTTCAGAGAGGTAGAGGCACAGAACGGCTGGAGTTGGGTGAAGTTATTCTTAACCCCTGGTCCAGGGTAAGTTATTGTTTGTTCCTCCTAATGGTTAAGGTTGGGATTTGGGCTTGGGTAATCTGATCCTAAATCTGTAGTTAGGGACCAATGGTCACAGCTGTGGTGAATTATGATACTTCATCATGTGGTTGTGTAGACAACATGTATACAACATTCCCCCACATGGGATGAGGAAGCCATGGACAGAGGAGAGTTACAGTCACATTGACTACAGAGCTACAGTCACATTGACTACAGAGCTACAGTCACATTGACTAGACTTATGTTGGTCCCCTGACACATACTATCGCAAATGGACACCGTCCAAATGTTGACTATAACAATGGATGTAAATAAACTGACTTCTAACAATGATTTCCAGCAACGTCAATTAATGAGTGATCCACAGACCAAGTAACCCCCAAGGCCTCCTCCCCGTGTCACAATGCATGTCAATAAGCCACAGCTCATCAACGCCATCTCACTGGGGTTAAAAACAGCAGTGGTATGATAGAGATCAAAACCTACAGTGTGGCACCGAACCCAACCACTCCTGTCTCTCTCGCTCTCTCCGGTGTTCTTTAAACTCCCAGCAGGCTTTTGGCCAGGATACTCGGCCCCTGTAATTGTCCAGGGGTGGAGAGAATATGGAGAAAAAAATCCCAAAGTGCCATTCACTGGAAACAGTAATACAAATTGCTAGCAATCTCGCCCTGCTTTCAAACCCAGACAGGAAGTAGTGGGTCCTGCATTTTAATAGATGCTTAATCTCTTATTTCCTTGTGCTCTCTTGGTCTCTTTCTCCCTCCATCTCCCAAATGCCCTCTGTATGTTACTGCTCATTTGCCCAGTGTATCATCTCCCTATTCCTCGTGTCTGAAAAAGCTGATGTTTGGGAGGATGAGAACGTGGACCTGTGAAGAATGAGATAAGGGAAAACTGTCCTCATACATCAAAGAGGCCGAGCTAGAGTATAGTATAGCGACTATCTTACCTCCAGGAGCTGGGCTGCGTTTGGCCGACTCTCCGGATTCTTATCCAACGACTTTTTCAGGAAATCCTTAAACTCCCGTGACCTTAAACACACAGAATTCCGGGAACATTAATCAAAGGAAGACAGAACGAAGGAGATAGGGTGGTGGTATTTTCACTACACAACATCTTGACAATCTGAGGTTGTAACAGAAGACTCAGTTTAATGGCTGTGATAGGAGAAAACTGAGGATGGATCAGCATTGTATTTACTCCACAATACTAATATAATTGACAGAGTGAAAAGGAAGCCTGTACAGAATAAAACATATTCCAAAATATGCATCCTGTTTGCAACAAGGTTTTAAAGTAATACTGCCCAAAGAAGTTGGCAAATAGCGCTTTGTATCCAGGACAAAAACTGTTTGGGGCAAATCCTATACAAAATATTACGGAGTACCACTCTCCATATTTGCAAGCATAGTGGTGGCTGCATCATGCTATGGGTGTATTTGTAATCCTTAAGGACTGGGGAATTTTTTCAGGATAAAAAATAAAGGGAATGGAGCTAAGCACAGGCAAAATCCTAGAGGAAAACCTGGTTCAGTCTGCTTTTCAGTCAGACACTGGAAGATTAATTCACCTTTCAGCAGGACAATCACCTAAAACACAAGGCCAAATCTACATGATTTGCTTACCAAGAAGCCAGTTAAAACTGTTACTCAGCTACTCAGTAACATTGACTTAAATCTGCTTGAAAATCTATGGCAAGACCTGAAAAATGTTGTCTAGCAATGATCAACAACCAATTTGATAGAGCTTGAAGAATTTAGAAAATAATAAAAATAGGCAAATGTTGCACAAACCAGGTGTGGAAAACTCTTGGAAACTTACGCAGAAAGACAACTGTAATCACTGTATCTAAATCAAGACCACTTGTGTAGATCGTTGACAAAAAAATGACAATTAAATCAATTTTAAACCCCTGTAACAAAATTTGACCCCACCCCACCTGGATTCGGTCCTATGTAGCAAAATATAAAATCATGTTTTTTTTACATTGGATAAAAGTAGAGACTAGAAAATCGTATATCGTACACTGCAGTTGAGGAACAATGGGAAAGTAATTTTGCTTTGAAAGTTGATAAACTTGTAATTCCACTTTTGAGAAAATGGCCCTTGAATGTTTTGGTACAGCTAGTGGAGAGCTCTTCGTTGTCTACACCCATTTCAGCATCGTTCACACCCTCTTAACCCTTAGCCCCTGGTTAAAAGACATGATCTAGTCCTTGGCCTAGATCCTAATCGGACTTTGAACGTGTCCATATAAAGATATTGTATACATATTTTACAATTAGTAGATGACGCTTACCCAGACACTGAAATAAATGCTATAATGACATGGCAGACCAAACCGAACTCATCTCTCGGTATGTCCAGCCCATTCATTATCTCAGCCAGTCATGGCTAGTGGGAAGATTCCTGTCTTTTTCAGTGGCTAAACCAACTAGGCTCGGAATTTAATCATTGTATTTGTATTTACAGATGGCATAAACGTTCGTTATTAATGCACATGGAAGTTCACATGTTCTGCAAGGCACTTCTGCCCCCAAAAATGCATTTTGATAAAAAAAAAAGTAATAATAATAAAGCGTTGAAATGCCTCTCCTGTGAAGTAATGGCGTGCAACATACGCCTAGCTTCTTGAAACGGGTCATACATGTGGAAAAAGTCAAGGGGTGTGAATACTTTAAGGCACTGTATTTCCTAAGAAAAATAAAGCTTCCACTAGGAATGCTCTTCCCATCTGGAGCATAGCTCTCGGCACCTGGAGAGAATAGGCCCAAGCTCTTGCATCTACTGAGCGATGGAACGCACCGCCTCAAAAACTGATTAGAAAAGCCACAGCTATGCACACTCAAAGTCCTGTCTTCACTGGCTTTTGGTCTAGGGTTTGGACCTATACGTCACCCCCCTCTGGGTCTCACCACTTGTTGGGCTGCTCCAGGGTAGGGGGCTCAGACTTGGCTATCTTCAGCAGGACCCTCATGGGGTTGAGTTCGTGGTGCGGGGGCTCAATCTGGGCCAGCTCGATCAGGGTGATACCAAGGGACCAGATGTCAGCCTTGTAGTCATACGGAGCGTCCTTCATGGTCTCACACATCACCACCTCCGGAGCCATCCTGGAATACAATATAGCACAAGAGGACAAATGGTTAACCTCTAAATGCCAAATCTGGTGCACAGCTATGTTTACAGCTATGTTTACAGACCAAGTGAATAGTAGGCCAATATACTTCAATCTGAGCTCTGGAGATACCAGAGGCATATCTAGTGTTTGCCTACAATCAAAAGTGATATATTACATAATCTTCAGAAATAGTATACTGCTTGGCTTCACATTCACAGTAAAATACATAGAGTGAAATCCCATCTGTTACTCATTTATGAAGCTAGTGAACTTTGGGCAACACCTGGGCAGGTTGACTGAGAGGCTATTTCAGACAACATTCATTGCATTGGATGAGACCTGCTCTGGTCAATAGTTAACTTCAACCCAACCATGATCGGAGGACCAGCCAGAGCACAAGGTCCAGAAACACACCAACACATATCAGCTTTTACAAGAGCCTTGTAAAGGTTATGATCAAACCCTAACAACGGAGCACTACTGTAAGGAATGCTATTATGATATCAAGCAGGACATACAACTGGTTCACAAGGTGTCATGGGTAGTAGGAAGGATGTTCTTAACTTCGTCATGCCGTACCACCATAATCCCATTAAACACTGTGCTTTCAAATGGCACCCATGGGCCCTGGTCAAAAGTAGCGCTCTATAAAAGGGAATCAGGGGCCATTTGGGACGCACATAGCGGCAGGCACCCATTCACATTACTCTGTTTTCATGTGTATGTACAAGTACTTACCAGTATGGTGTTCCTATGAAAGAGTCTCTTCTTTGTAGAGTTTTGGTATTTTTCGCTGACACACCAAAATCCGCTGCAGGCACAAAGAAAAGTTAGTTTTTTTTAAATTCAATTTCTTGGTAGAGAGAATGATTAATGGGCCAGTGTTATAACCTGATATCTTCTTTCGGGGAGGAATACCGTAAAAAAAAAAGAATAGCCCGGGCGCTTATTTCCTTCAATCACTGAACACAACCGGCACTTAATAGAGACGGGCTTCCATTGGAGCCAGGCGTCTATTTCCTTCACACGCATAGCTTTTGTTCGATAAAATTTTTGAAAAGACTACCACGTTGTTTATTGTGACCAGTATAAACATAATATCAAATCCATCGCAGAGCAGACTCGTCTTCCTATCATACACTCCCAATGTCACATTTCGGCATCATATTGGTTTCCACACCGTAAACTGCCATGACATCATTGACGGGAGACGCAAAGCTGACATTCAATTTACTGAACAGGCACAATATCCCAAATTTCCCCAGACAAGAAAGGTGTCAAGTTTCCTGTTAAACCTTGAGGAATTCTTTAAGGGCCAATGACTTTTCAATGAAAGATGAATGAATGGGAATACCCTATAAACTAGGAGCAAAATATTCAATCACTTTCCCCATTAAATAGATACCATGGGTCTCCACCTGACAAACAAATCTAAGATGCTCTAAATCTGTCGAACAAACTTCAAGGAAAAACGCATAACAGACTAGCTTCGTATGACACGTCAGAAGTGTGCTGTACATGTCGGCCGTATTTGGATAACTTGTTGTTAAAAGCTTTCTGTTAAGCAGCAACAGAGTTTTTTTCTGAGACCGACTGGACTGACTTAATGACTCCAGCGGCAACTCCCAGTCATTAAATCAAAGCTCTGGTGTCTGTGCTTGTGGAAATATTTAAGGGCATTGAAGAGGGCCTTGTAACATGAGGGATCAGTCAGACTGTCTGAAGTTTCTGAACGGGGGGGGGTGCCCATGATGAGGCCTGGTCAAAAAGAAGCTGAAAAAGGGAGTCCACAGAGGGCTCTTAAAAGTTAATGGGAGTTATCGGGCAGCCCTGTAGAGAACAGTACAGTTCTATATCCTGCCCCTCAGTTTCTCTCCAACTGACATTTATAAAAGCTATTATAGGCTCCACAAAGCAGCGTTGTTGCTAAGGTTTCAACAAAAATCTGACATCAACTGTTTTTACCAAAATCCTCAGGACAAAGTACTTCAGGAATGCTGAAACTCAACAGAATGCTAGCAAACAAATCACATTTAGCAGAAAAACGTATCAGAACACCGTGTTCCCACGCATTTCACATTTTTTTTTTTTTTTTGAGATGTCGCAGGGATTTCTTCTACGTGGGTTGATTGTGCGTTCGCAACATTCATGTAAACATTCCCACCCCGCTCTGCTGACCAACAAGGTAACTCCAAAGACATTGTGACCATTATACACTGTCCAATGAGAAGTCTTTGTTGCTTATTGGAGAATTATTCCAAATCATTTTAGATTGAGGTGGATAACAGCCCTGGTCTGTGGGATGGACACTTAAAGGGGCATAGAGGAAGATTAAGGAGGACGACTAAGTGCTGTGGAACCTAGAAGATCCAATGCGAATAAAATTGGTTCTAGTACTCTGGAAACATGAAGTCTTGGTGTTCTAGAAGAAGAGTACATTATATGAGTAAAACATTGTGGAGGGAGTAGACAGTCTCACCTAGCTTGATGTCTCCCTCCAGGGTGAGGAGGATGTTCCCGGCCTTCAAGTCTCTGTGGATGATCTTGATGCTGTGGAGGTAGACCAGGGCCTCCAGCGTCTGTCTGCAGATCACCTGGATCTGAGGTTCCATCAGGCCCCGGTCCAGCTCTGCAGACCAGAGAGAGGGCAGGACACAGGTTCGGGGAAACTGACATCACTTTAACGCATCGTCAGGTTTAACCTCAACAGGAAAATGGTACAACTCAACTTTACAACTTTAACTGAGAACCAAAGTCCATATAAAAAGGCAGGGTGGGTTCATTGGGACACCAGAGAATTTCCCATGAGGCAGATGGAGCTGCTGCCAGTACAAGCTGTAAGTAGTCTTAAGAGGCTACTGCCCCGAGAGTGTAAATTGGCTCTGATAAAACATTTACATACTTAACCAGGTCTATTCTCTCCGTGTTTAGTTAGCTGTATTTGGGGCCAGCAACTGCTGTATGAGGAGCTGGATTATCAAAGGAAAACAGTGCAGGGGTATTTCCCACAGTGCGTGGGTCTCCTCTGTCTGCCCCTAGTACCTTACTACGATGGCAGACCCATTACAACGAGACATCACTTGGCCCCGTTCGCTAATTCTTTCGTAATAAAGAAATCTCCTTAAGAGCAACAGTGCCGTGGCAGTTGCAGCTATGGCCGCAGGTATGCAATGTGAAACATCAAAAAAAGGGGAGAGTCGGGTAGCTTAGGTTAAAAAAAAGATCCAATGGACAGAGCACATATTCTAGAGTACACACTTATAAAGGACTACCCGGCCTACAGTAGTGCATGTCTCCTCACCTAACATAGTAGCGTCTACGGCTCCTCCAGGGCAGAACTCGATCATGATCTGTGAGGAGGGAGAGGAAAACCGACAGCATTGTGATTTTACAGTCTATCCTCAGGAAATTCTAATTGAACACAACACTTCTCTGGGAAATGCAAACTACATACTAAAACATCCTAACAGGGAGGAGGGACTCCATGGAAAGTAAAATACACATTTTTCTACAGAACTATCAACATCGCAGTGTCAAAAGGTAGACGTTAGAACCTTATCGTGTGTAACTAACTGATCGCTTCAACGACAAAAAGACTCAAAGAACAGGACGAGGGGTAAAGAAAGATCGGGGGCTGAGAGGAGACAAGAGGGAAGGTCCACAGAAGTGACAGGTGGTAGCCCAACTGTTTTCAACATCGCTGAGATACAGCAGAGAATATGTCTATCATCACCCTGGGAGAAGATGTGAACTCGAGAAGAGGGGGAGACAGACCGACAAGAGTTCTGGGAAGTGAGTCCTCTTAGAACCCAGTCGATCGGTCTAATAAAAAACAGCACTTAGACACATCAGCAGATGGCTGACGCTGCCCAGTCAACCGGAGAGAAACCAACATCTCCCCCTTTCTAGTTGTACACACCAGTCTCTGACACCTGTGGTGAGAGCCTTTTCAAACACTCTGCACTGCCTCGTGTCAATGAAGGACAGGACTACAGTCAGTGTGTTTAGCGATGGACGCGATGGTCACTAACTCCACAGCCTTCCAAGACACATACACCAAATACCAGCACTGCTGAGGTGAAACAGCAAGAGGGAAAAGGCCCACTGAAAACAAGTCTGAAAAATGTCCTGTCGGAGAGACTTTATCCAGCTGCCAAAAACGTAATCCTAGTTTCCTCCTCTCTCACACACACACACACACACACACACACAGAGATACACAAGAGCACAAATCCCTCCACACTGTACTTTCAAAAGCTACTTATGAATGAGTCATGCAAGTCAACAGGGGGCCTATCACAAAGCCAGAGTATAAATGAGTGTTTTAATAATATTCCATGACTCTAGAGGGTCACCGTGGTACATTAACTTTAACCTACGGCCAGGAGTTCGGAGAACCACTAAAATGTTGAAAGTGGTGTGTGCGCGCGCGCGTGCAATGTGTTCGGTCTTGGGCACTCAGAAGGCTTGTGACAGCTCAATAGCATGCATACCTGCCCTGTGATCTCACGGTTGCATAAGTCCCTGACGATTGGGCAAACACAGACGTTTTGTTTTAACATAACACAAAATGCCCTCTCCAACCCATTCACTCACCCCTATGCTATGACACCATTGTCAAAGCATTGGCAAACCCTACTGGACAGGGTGGACGAGTTTCGTACTGAACAACATGGAGGACAAAACCGGTGGCTTGTTACCGTACATCTAGATGACATGTACACACACACACAGCTGGGGATGGTGTACCAACCTTCATTCTGAGGGAGGTGCCCATGTTCCTGTCAGTCGTCACAGTAAAACAAGGGCCTCTTATAATATTAAAAATAGGTTTTGTGAGGTCATGTGTTAGCATAGATTAACCTCAATTACCTGGCCCTCCAGTTTTCTAAATCCCTGCCAATCCGCCCATCAATAAATAATTCAGATGTGGATGACAAGCCATGTACTGTACGTAGGATTAAGGCGGCGGCGAACGCCTACATTCTTAGTCAGATTTACGTGTGACACCAGGTCGTTCTTTAGCGGAATTTAATGATGACTATCTATTGCTGCTAGGTCGGTACCATTTGTTTTCCCCCCTTTGAGGGATTGTTTCCTCATGACGTGAGCAAATGTTGCACTGGTGAAAGATCTGATCCAACTCAGATCTACAGCCTGTATGGGCTGCACATGTACGCACATGCAAAAACGTCCACACGCTCACGCAAAAATTGTACTTTAGCGCATTCTTCCACCACCTACTCGCACAACTCCGTCAACGACTTAAGTTTATTCAACTGTGCACCGACACCGACTGATTTACAACCTCATTTAACAAATCTCCTGGGTATTAAACAGTGTGTCACTTTTTTCTTTTTTTTAAATGACCACCATGCTTTCTCCATCATGTTCAAAAATCAGCAGTATTGTGCCTTGTGACACCTTGGAAAATGAGTAACGTTCCAGTGTGCGATGGGTACATAACACATCCTCAGGAGTGATTCAGAACGGAGGGGAACAGTAAAGACAGACAACACACTGCTCTATGCAGGGTTGTACCGTAGGTCCACCGGGACGGTGGACAAAAAGGGCGTGAGATAAAGTGAACAAGATGATAACGACAGATTTACTGTACACGGAGTGAAGCTGTGCGGGATAGAGACTCATTCACCTCCTGTTTAATGGCCTCTCTTTCTGCCTCTGCTTGGTAACAACAGAACACTGCGGCATTCCTTTACACGGAGAGCCCTCTCCTCTCCTCGTCAAGACGGAGCCTCAAAGAGACAGACGAGGTATAAATTATACACGCATACGGATGACACTCAGACTGTGCAGCAGGGGTTTATGTTGGCCCTGGCAGCTGAACGCAATGCCCATCTGTTAACACCTGTTAATTGAGCTTTATTGGTTTACCATGGGATGATTTCCAGATGAAAGCATTATCATGGCTGGCTGCAGTCGTGTGTGTTAATGTCAGCAGTCAGTGGCAGCCCTATGTTAAAAGGCCCCCCATTTCTCACACTGTAGAGCGGGTTGTTCACAAACTAGAACAAACAGCCTTCTCTCTCTCTCTCTCCACAGAGTAGAGTGGGTGGGCAGCGGAATGTGCCACCCCTGCCCTCCGGCTGAAAGAGGCGGGGGGTGGGGTTTGAGGCACGCAGCCCAACCGCTGGTTCAGTCTGCAGCATGTCGTCAGCAGAGACATCCCGCCCAGGCAGACTGGCATGCTCCAAGAATCACACATCTTTAGTCATCCCCTTGGCACTGGCCCTTAGCCAGGGAGAGGCTCTCAGTTTGTGGTGCCAGTGTTTGTGTGGAGGTTTTATGATCAAATGCCTCATCCACACCCAGAAATGTTATGACACTGTAGAGAGTGTGGTGAGGGAGAGTCTAAACTAGAACCTGCTTCTTTTGTGATGATATCCAAGTACGACAGTTCTATTATGTGTCATCTACACCTCCAAATATTTGTAATATATTTTTAAGGGGGTAGATCAGCTTTAATATTGCAGATAGAAGCCACAATCTATCAATGTAATTATTTGCATAATATCCAACCCCCCATTTTTGGGTAAAAATATATATTTACACATGTTCCTTCCTTATCCTTTTCACCTAACCCTACCATCCCTCTCCTAATTGGAGTAAACTAATGGACAACAATACTTAGGCTTCTACATACTATATACACATTTTACAGACACTTATTAGTTTTTTTTTGTGTTAATTTTAGTCCCACCCTTCAGCTCCCCTCAACCCCTCCCATCTAGCTCTGAACACCACTCAGTTTTGATTTCTATTTTCCATATATTTGTCAATCGTGATATTTCACAAAAGTTCTGAACCTTTATATTCTCCGTTTCTACAGATAGCAAAAAAATATATAATTTACTAAGAGTATTATTGATTGACTTACTTTTCACAAAATCACCCAGTAGTGCTATTAGCGGAGTTAGCTCCAGGTAAATGTTGCAATTCTTAAGTCATTCCTGAACCTGCGACCAAAAAGCATGGAAGTGGTGGTGTTATGGTGTGGGGGTGATGTGCTGGTAACACTGTCAGTGATTTATTTAGAATTCAAGGCACACTTAACCAGCATGGCTACCACAGCATTCTGCACCATCCCATCAGGTTTGCACTTAGTGAGACTATCATTTGTTTTTCAACAGGACAATGACCCAACACACCTCCAGGCTGTGTAAGAGTTATTTGACCAAGAAGGAGAGTGATGGAGTGCTGCATCAGATGTCCTGGCCTCCACAATCCCCTGACCTCAACCAAATTGAGATGTAAAAAAAAGCAGAACAAGTGCTTAGCATATGTGGGAACTCCTGCAAGACTGTTGGAAAAGCAATCCAGGTGAAGCTGGTTGAAAGAATGCCAAGAGTGTGCAAAGCTGTCATCAAGGCAAAGGGTGGTTACTTTGAAGAATCTCAAATAAAATATAGATGTTTTTTTTAAACTTTTTTGGTTACTAAATGATTCCATGTGTGTTAGATGTCTTCACTATTATTCTATAATGTAGAAAATAGTAAAAAGAAAGAAAAACCCTTGAATGAGTAGGTGTTCTAAAACTTGACCGGTAGTGTATAAAAAAAAACATTCTATTGGTTGCAAGAATTTTTATAATAATTTTAATTGAAAAACTAAGTTTTGAATCTGCCGTTGTTTTATGTATCAGTTCATAAACCATGTGCCGTGGAATCTGTACATAACATCTTCCCAATTTTGCAACCTGTACGGCACAGCTGTACATTTTTTGGTCCTTAAATGAAACTGGTAGTTATTTATTCATCACAATTTTCTTTAACCAGTTTTGGTGTAATGCAGGGCCAACAGACAAGTTGCTCACCCTTCCAACTTGCCTTTCCATTTCTGCGGAAAACATAAACCTCCAATCTTAACAGTACCAAAAGTAGAAATAAACAGTGAGAAGTGGTATATGAGTGCTTGAACACTGGGCTGCACCTGACCACTCACTCTTAAGGGAGTTGTTGTTGTTGTTGAAAATAACCTGGGCTTCTTGAATAACATCAGATCCAAGTCTGGTTATACTGCCTATGTATTCTAAATTATAGGTTTTTCCCCTAGAATAGTTCAGTTCTTGAGAATGCGAGCAGAGAAAAAAACTGAAACCCCACCAAGGGGACACACAGGAAAATGTGTGTTTTGAAAGCTGTACGTGTATTTGCCCACTGACCTTTATAAAAACTAGATGAGCCGACAGTCCCAGTGCGGAGGCCTTAATTCCAGCTATGCCCTAACAGGGGGAATATATGCCGCTGTGTTTTTAACAGATGGGAGGTGGAGCAATAGACCTGCTGCCATATCCGGTGCCATATCCAGCAGACGGATAGGGAGAGATTGAATATGTCCGTAAACACTCCAGCCAGCTGGTCTGCACATGCTCTGAGGATGCGGCTAGGGATGCTGTCTGGGCCTGCGCCCTTGGGAGGGTTAACACGCTTTAAAAAAAAAGTATTACGTCGGCCACGAGAGCGGCTCGCATCGGTGGCACGGTGTTACCCTCAAAGCGGGAGAATATGATGTTTAGGTTGTCCGGGAGCAAGACATCGGTGTCTGCAACATGGCTGGTTTTTCCTTTGTAATCTGTGATTGTCTGGCGTCCCTGCCACATACGTCTCGTGTCTGAGCCCCTGAATTGCGACTCCACTGTTTCTGTTCTGTAGTTTTGCCAGTTTGACTGCCTTATGAAGGACAGTCAAACTGTTTGTATTTGTTTGTTTGTATTTCAACCATATTCCCAATCACCTTGCTGTGGTTAAATGCGGTGGTTCTCACTTTCAGTTTTGTGCGAATGCTGGCATCTATCCACAGTTTTTCGTTTGGGTAGTTTTTAAATCGTAACAGTGGGAACAATATCCCCTTTACACTTCCTTATGAACTCAGTCCTAGCGTCAATGTTATTCTCAGGAAGCAACCCGTTTGGTCAGACCAGCATTGAATAGATCTTAGGACAGGTACTTCCTGTTTGAGTTTCCGCCTATAGGAAGGGATGAGCAGAATGGAGTTGTGATCTGATTTGTCGAAAGGAGGGCCTTGGCCTTGTAGCCATCCCAGCAGGGAGAGTAACAATGGTTGAGAGTTTTTGAAGCGTGAGTACTACAGGCAATGTGTTGATAGAACTTCTGTAGCGTTTTCCTCAGATTTGCCTTGTTAAAATAAATAAAATGCAGGATATGCTGTTTCCAGTTTGCACAAAGTTCAGTGTAGTTCCTTGAGGGCCGTCGTGGTATTGGCTTGAGGGGGAATATACCTGGCTGTGACAATAACCAAAGACAATTCTCTCGGGAGGTCATGCAGTCGGCATTTGATTGTGAGGTATTCTAGGTTAGGTGAACAAAAGGACTTGAGTTCCTGTATGTTACCACAATCACACCATGAGTAGTTAATCATGAAACATACACTTCCGCCTTTCTTCTTACCGGAGAGTTCTTTATTTCAATCTACGTGATGTACTGAGAACCCAGCTTGCTGTATGGACTGGGACAGTAAATCTGGAGAAAGCCATGATAATGTGAAACAGAGTATGTTACAGTCCCTGATGTCTCTTTGGAGGGAGATTTACACTCTGAATTGGTCTACTTTATTGTCCAGGGACTGAACATTAGCGAGTAATATACTCTGAAGCGGTGTATGGTGTGCTCGCCTCCGGAGTCAGAATAAACGTCCACTCCGAATACCTCTTCTCCGCCGACGGCGTCTTGGAGCAGCCTCAGGGATATATTCAATTGCCTTGGGGGGTATGAACAAAATAGCCAATTCGGGAATGCTGGTGACTTACCGCCACTGATATCCGAAAGTGATTTATTTCCGGCTGTACGGAATAGCGAATAAAACACTGAGCTAAAATGGTAAGAAATACACACACACAAAGAATTATACTGCAAAGTCCCTTAGGAGCTAGAAGCAGAGCTGCCATGTCTATCGCCTCCATAATAAGGTCACTTCTGTTTGTCTTGGCAGACAGGGGCTGATTACAAAGTACATGCAAAACATGCTGTCTATTCAATAATAAGAAAGCAGGGGAAAGCTCAAATAAAGTATACTTCACAAAAGGGAGGAACTGAAAGATCTAGAATGATCCTCATAGTAACCTATAGGGTTCACCATCAGGTCAGACCAGAATCTATTCTGTAATAGAGGGCTCTGGAGGGGATTAAACCATTGAGTTGGGTAACAGAAAACAGAAAAAAACTCCACCCGGCCCAGTTATAGCCCACTGTCGGCGCCTAAGGTCTTACCCAGAGCTTGGCATCGTGGTAGAAGGCATCCAACAGCTTGACGATGTAGCGGTGGTCACACTTGGCCAGGATATCTATCTCCACCATGTAATCCTCCAGCTCCTCCTCAGTCTTCGTCTCAATGACTTTGGCTGCAGCCAGCGCTCCAGTCTCCTTATTTTTGGCCTAGAAGACAAATGAGTCAACATTTACATAACACTAAAATGGAGAAAAGATTGTCATGTGATGGAGGATAGAGCCATTTAGATGCCTAGATTCAGTCAATGGGCCTTCTCAAGTTGCCGTAGCATATATGCATTTTGAGATTCATTCTTAACAGGAGTTATGATCTATTGAGACACTGGTAAAATGGCGAAAGGCGAGCTCATCAGGTAGCGCACAAAATGACTTCTGCACAAGGGGGCTGTTTCAACAGGCTGCACGAGGACAGTGAATTTTATATTGGTTAATACTAAGAAACATGATTAGGTGGGGTCCAGCAGTGTGGTGAACTAGTGGGGTTGTTGGGAAGGAAATTAAACTTGTGAAAACACAGAAGTGAATTACGAATGTGACTACAATTGAAAAGGTATTGAATACGTCATAAATTGCTAAATAAGAAAATGGAATTAACATTATATTTAAGAAAATACACTTCACATAGATAAAATACTGGAAACAGTCGACAGTATAGGATTGGACCGTATCTTGGCCCTGCCCACCCAATGAATTTCTCATGGGAAGAGAACCCAATCAAAACCCTAGGAGAGTCAAAAACTCGGACAAAAACAAGAGTCTAATTGAAAATGTTACTTAACCGCACTTTAAAAAGCACAAGAGGAAACTCCACACCCTATAAGATCTGCAGAGGAACCACTGTAGACAGCCTGCCCATCCACATTGAAAATGGCACTACACATTGGTTAAATACTAACAGATTGTACATGTCCCCAACAGCATGATAAACAAGCATCAAAACAGGAGGGTGAGTCAGTGGTGAGCACATAACTAGAAGGAAAGTATATGTTTTTGTGTCATAGTTCTGAGAATGAGGGGTAAAGGTAGGGCTGCACAATATGTATGGCAGTATTTCATGTTTTTGAATAATACAAAAAGGTTTAAATTTGCTTTGAGTCGTGATTGACCCTAGGGAGGCAACAAATAAACTGTAGAACTAGTGTTAGGATTAAAATTTGGTTTAGGGTTAGAGTTAAAGTCTTGGGGTTAAGGTCAGGGAAAATAGGATTTTGAATGGTTATAGAATTGTGCCACCTCCCACCAGGTTAGTTTGGGTTTGTGTGTGTGGCTTTAACTTCTCCCAATGACCTGGAGATGTGAGGCTGCAGAATAAACAGCCTGGTGGGGTCCAATACCTGAGAGGGCTGTGGGAAAACATCGAGATACTAGCCTACCATAGTTACAGTCCTGAGGTTTCCTGAACACGTGATCTCACCTGGAATAAGTCCAGGGCCTATTTTAAACATTGTTACCTCACAGGAAAAACAAGGTCAGAAAACCTAAACTAATCTTTGCATACGGAGTGTGACCGGAGAGAGAGACATACTAGTGTATCGGACAATGGTTCGCTGAGCATTTGCATTTCAACAGCACCATCAGGAATCTGCTCTGCTCCCACCATCTGAGGCAAACAGGGCGCCACGTTATGTTACCAGTCCAACTTTACAAGCCTTCACAGCCAAGATCTCCAACTCTACTCCCCCCCCCTGCCCCCACTCATTGTGCCTCACAAGGGAGCACTGACTTCCTGGAAGGCATCAAGGCCCTGGAGTCTCTCCAATGGAGGGGGGATATGTGGAGGGAGGAGAGGTGCTGGTTGAGGATAGGTTAGTGTGATTTACACAGCTCTAATTATACTAACAGAAAAAAATAAGCAGGAACCGGCTGCAAAACACCACCGAGTCTCCCTCCCATTATCGTAGCGGAGAAGTACAAAGCTAACTCAATCATCCTACTGGGAACAAAACAACTGTTCTGTGGTTTTGTTTTGCCCAATGTTTCCATGGATGTCAGGAACACCTGATTGACACTGGCCCCTCTCCTCTGTCTCTACTAGCCTGCCTGTGGCTGTGACACTCCATGGGAAAAGTTGATCATCCTCTCCCTGCTAAAAAAAATAAAAACACCACCAATGCTCAACAAAGGGGCAGAGGTTGAAGAAGTAAAACGAGGGATCAGCTATTGTTTCCTGCCTTTTGGGTACATGGCTGTGAGCACAGACACTGCTGCCCCCCCTCCCCCAAAGTAAATCACCCTGCTGAAACACTCAAGGAGTTAATCTGTTCAAACAGAACACGCAGGTCATAAATAAAGCCAGAGAAAGCCTGAGATCCAGTTGGAGAAGAAGTGACTGCGGATTACTACACCTGGCTGTGAGAGGAGAGGAGCAGACACACCGGGTGGCGTGTCTCTGCACTCTGCTGCTGGCACAGCCTCTTGGGGCCAATTACCTCCAGGCTGAATCAATAGTGTCAGATATCAGCGTACAGTAAGCATGGGGCGGTGTGCTGAGGCGTGGGCTTGCCTGCCGGTACACTGTAGCATGTACTCTGCCAGCGCACACACACACACACACACACACACTGACAGGACACAGATCCCATCCCCAACCCGTCTCTAGATAAAGGTTTGTGCTTAACTTTAGCCCTGTCGTTAAGATGTCTAGAATTCTTGTTAACATTAGGCTGCCGAGTAAATCTTGACCTCCGTCTGCAGAGGACTTAGACTTACTGATTATTTCCCCTTTATTTTTGTCATAAAGACAGCTCAGGCAGCTTTGGGCTGGGGAGCATGGTGCTAGGGGCACCAGGACTGTGTGTTAGATTCTTGAATGACTTGCATATCAGGTCTAGCTAATGTATGTGTTAACTGTCAGTCAGTTGAGAATAGAGCCTCGATCAAAATAAGTGGCTATCATCCCATTCTATTTATCAGAGATGGACTAAGCCTCTGCATAAAGTCTGCCAGAGGCATGTGTCCTATTGAACAGAAAGAACACACTAATAC
The DNA here is from genome assembly GCA_030435695.1 of Brachymystax lenok tsinlingensis. Classification (NCBI taxonomy): domain Eukaryota; kingdom Metazoa; phylum Chordata; class Actinopteri; order Salmoniformes; family Salmonidae; genus Brachymystax; species Brachymystax lenok. The sequence continues at coordinate 49,104,583 of CM059795.1, forward strand.
TAAAGATAACTAGTTATTTATTTGTGTTAATTGCTACTGTTACGTTGCTGCTGCACATAGAGGATGCGTCCCAAATGCATCTATACCCTCTATAGTGCACTACCTTTGACCAGGGCCCATAGGGCTCTGTTCAAAAGTAGTGCAATCAGAAATCTAGCTCTAGTCCCCAGAGGTCAGGGGGAGACAGGTCAGGGGGACAGGTCAGGGGGGAATCACAGGTGGTCATACAGCTCAAAATCAGTCCCTGGGCAGACAGACATGGCAGGAAGGAAGACTGAGCCAGGCCATTGGTTAGTGTACACTAAGCCCTCTGCAAATAAGCTTTGGCTTTAGAGGGGATGATCATTAGCGTCTTCCAGGAATCTTCACTGCTGGCTGTGTATGTAGACAGTGATGTGCTGTTCTTTAGTCTACCTGCCTTTCCACTGGGAACATTTTATTTCTCGTCTCACATTTTGGGGTGGCAGGTAGCCTCGTGGTTAGATCGTTGGGCCAGTAACCGAAAGGTTGCTGGATCGAATCCCCGAGCTGACAAGGTAAAAATCTGTCGTTCTGCCCCTGAACTGTTCCCCGGTAGGCAGTCATTGTAAATAAGAATTTGTTCTTAACTGCCTTGCCTAGTTAATTTAAAAAAAAAAATACGCTGAGGATTACACACAGGGTTAAACTCTTACTGTAGCTTTATTTACAGAGTTGTTCAACATGGGTGGGGGACGCAGCAGGGAAGTACAAACTTTGAACCCAGAGAGGTACCGTGCTGCAGTCTTTCAGGATGTGGTAGTTTCGCTGCGAGGTATTATGAAAGGTTTCAGGCTCTAAACCCCAGTGAAGAACTCACCCCTGCACATGTCTTAAGATGGGCTCTGAACATGGAGCTGTTGAGTACATTTTGCTGATGTTTGACTGGATAAAACGTTCACTCGTGTAGAAAAAAAAATGTCACCCATCTTGATAAAATTGTGAAACATGGTGCTTCGATAGACTGCACAAAAGGCATACATGTTCAATTATATTTCAAAGCACTGCTGTTACGTAATGTATTGTGCTTTAACAGTAGGCTCTGAATCGAATTTAGGCTAGCTTCAATGTTTTCCAAAACCAGTTATGACTTGTTAACTCATGATTTTCTCAATCTCACAAAACATCCCTCCCTCGCCCACACTCCAACTCAGACAGTCACCACTGAGGCAACCTGCCACATACCGACAGGGGACTGGGGAGTCAAGCCTCTACAGGAGACTCCTTATCAGGTCGGTCACAGCTGGGACCCACAGATTACCAGCCCTGGAGCACAAACATGCGTTTTACCATGCAGGCCTCCTCTGTTACATGAAACCCTTGATCTGCGTCCCAAATGGCACCCTATACCCTACACAGTGCACTACTTTCTGTTCAAAAGTAGTGCATTATATAGGGAAAAGGATACCATTTGGGACGGTGCCGTCGGTTAATGCTAACTAAACGCAACTCACAGTACAAGGCAACAGCAGCCAGGGAGACTGCTCAGCAGCACGTGTCCCATTAATAAGTAAAAGGGACCTTTCGGGCACTTGTGCTTCAGGCAGCGGCCATACCGGCAAACACAACATGCTGTGACACAGGGGTCAGCAGGAAGTGAGACATTCTCCCATCTCAGCAATAGCCATCATGTGGGGGAGATTTACGCAACTCTGCTCTAGTCATGACTACCTGTAGCCCTGGGAAATCTTTGGTCTCAGGAGTGAACAAGTTGATGCACACGTGCGTTTTAAGAATAAAGGTTGAGGCCTCCCTCCTCCTGGTTAGTTCATCAGACTAGATACAGATACCTGCACACTGGTCAAAGAGCAGCTTTAAGTTAACTACTGCTGTGTGACACTGATTACTAGGTCCTCCTTACCATCTGGTGACAGTGACAGGCCAATGCGGCCCATTAACCTGAGAGTGATACCTAACTGTGATAGCCCCATGACAACCTGAGAGAATGTCAACAAAGCTCTGTTGTTCACCCGGATGTGTACAGCCAACCCAGATCACGAGGCCAGAGGCTGGCCAGACTGACACCTACACTCTCCAAGACATTACTGGAATCAAAAAGGAAGCATGTGACCAGCAATGACCAAGCAAACAGATGAATCAAGGAGTTGATTTGTTTCACAGCTGTTCTAAAGGATTCAGCCAGCATTTGAACTAGATCTTGCTGGCCCTGGAGCAGTGAACAGAAGTGTCCTCCATACTGGTATAATTGACTTGTAGTTATGGGAGTCATCTGGTGGCTTCCTGAACTCCCTTGATATGTCCCAAATGGTAACCTATTCCCTATATTGTGCACTACTTTTGATGGGCTCTGGTACAAAGTAGTGCACTATAAAGGGAATAGGTTACCATTTGGGACGAAATCTCTCTAGTCTGGACGGGCTGTGGAGCGAAGCCGCGAGACCCCATCCCACAGACTGATTAGTCAGTAGCCTGAGGGCCACATAGGATGTTTCCATCACTCCTCCGGCCCATAGCTTTCCTCCTGACCCTGACTGCTCCAGGTGTGGAGCACTGACTCCTCTGCATGCACTCCAGGACAGCCAGGCATTTAGCCAAGGGGGAAGATAGTAGAGACAGTATTGTCACATGTTTGTGTCTTTATTGAAAAGTTTTTCCATTGAAAGTGTTGACATTCCAGAGATATCTTGTAGTATACTAAATTCTATTCTGAGTCCTAAAAGGGTATGAGACAAAGAGATGTTAAAGTATCCTCTGGACAGAAAACGGCTTAGTCAATAGCCACTGTTAAAATTGGCCTACATGCAGCACAAGGTGGTGTATTTTGGTGGTAGGGGTAACTGAAGGCATCATTTATTTCTATTAGGGTGGCTCCATGTTATTTTTCCTTTCAGTGTCGTCAGTGAAATCCCACATGGTGTTCTCACATGCCTGTTCACAAGGTATGAGTGGGGGCACTGTACTCTGGTCAGGCCTCACTTCTTCCACTGGCCCCCTAAGTCAAAGGCACCCACTGTACTACACTGGGGACGAGCAAATACTTTTTCTGCCATGTCGCAACATGAGGACTAAAAGACACAGATTAAATATAAACCCATAACCCAAACTACAGCTGAGTTTGGATGAAGCAAACAGTGGAGGGTAATAGCGGGGTCTCCTGGGGAGGTCCAAATGGAGCCCAGTTAGTACAACAGCTCTACAGGAGTTGACCCGTCTGGGAATGAAATCAGTGTGCTGCCCTTCAAAAGAAAGCAATCTCTCTCAAAGTTCAGAATAAATTGGTGAACACAAAAGCACCTTCGAAGATGATCAATGCAGTTAGTTCTTGACTAGGGTCAAAATGCTTGTGAAGCTACAGTGATGAGGCGCCAGAGATTAAGTCCAGCAATTCCCCACTGCCCGTCCCTCAGCACTTGTAGGTTAACGTTTGTCATGAGTCTTGTTCTGGAGGCAGAACTGAGCGATTTCCCCTTTAGATAGGCCAGCTGCAAAGTCACATTTGGCTATCTACATTTGAAGTCAGAAGTTTACATACACCTTAGCCAAATACATTTAAACTCAGTTTCACAATTCCTGACATTTAATCGTTGTAAAAATTCCCTGTCTTAGGTCAGTTAGAATCACCACTTAATTTTAAGAATGTGAAATGTCAGAATAGTAGAGAGCCTTCCAAAAGCTTCCCACAATAAGTTGGGTGAATTTTGGCTCATTCCTCCTGACAGAGCTGATCTAACTGAGTCAGGTTTGTAGGCCTCCTTGCTCGCACACGCTTTTTCAGTTCTGCCCACATATTTTCTATAGGACTGAGGTCAGGGCTTTGCGATGGCCACTCCAATACCTGGACTTTGGTGTACTTAAGCCATTTTTCCACAACTTTGGAAGTATGCTTGGGGTCATTGTCCATTTGGAAGACCCATTTGCGACCCAAGCTTTAACTTCCTGACTGATGTCTTGAGATGTTGCTTCAATATATCCACAATTTTCCTCCCTCGTGATGCCATCTATTTTGTGAAGTGCAGCAAAGCACCCCCACAACATGATGCTGCCACCCCCGTGCTTCAAGGTTGGGATGGTGTTCTTCAGCTTGCAAGCCTCCCCCTTTCTCCTCCAAACATAACGATGGTCATTATGACCAAACAGTTCTATTTTTGTTTCAGCAGACCAGAGGACATTTCTTCAAAAAAGTACAATCTTTGTCCCCATGTGCAGTTGCAAACCAATGTCTGGCTTTTTCATGGCGGTTTAGAGCAGTGGCTTCTTCCTTGCTGAGCAGCCTTTCAGGTTATGTCAATATAGAACTCGTTTTACGGTGGATATAGATACTTTTGTACCTGTTTCCTCCAGCATCTTCACAAGGTCCTTTGCTGTTGTTTTGGGATTGATTTGCACTTTTCGCACCAAAGTACGTTCATCTCTAGGAGACAGAACGCGTCTCCTTCCTGAGCGGAATGACGGCTGCGTGATCCCATTGTGTTAATACTTGTGTACTATTGTTTGTACAGATGAACGTGGTACCTTCAGACATTTGGAAATTGCTCCCAAGAATGAACCAGACTTGTGGGGGTCTACAATTTTTTTTCTGAGGTCTTCACTGATATCTTTTGATTTTCCCATGATGTCAAGCAAAGAGGCACTACGTTTGAAGGTATGGCATGGAAATACATCCACAGGTACACCTCCAGTTGACTCAAATTATGTCAATTAGCCTATCAGACGCTTCTAAAGCCATTACATCATTTTCTGGAATTTTCCAAGCTGTTTAAAGGAACAGTCAACTTAGTGTATGTATACTTCTGACCCACTGGAATTGTGATACAGTGAAATAATCTGTCTGTAAACAATTGTTGGAAAAATTACTTGTGTCATGCACAAAGTAGATGTCCTAACCGACTTGCCAAACCTATAGTTTGTTAACAAGAAGTTTGTGGAGTGGTTGAACATTTAGTTATAATGACTCCAACCTAAGTGTATGTAAACTTCTGACTTCAACTGTACATGCATATATACAGCGCCAGTCAAAAGTTGACAAACCTACTCACTCAAGGGTTTTTCTTCATTTTTACTACATTGTATTTTCTACATTGTATAATAATAGAAGACATCAAAACTATGAAATAACACATATGGAATCATGTACAGTAGAAACCAAAAAGGTCATTATACAATTTAAAACATATTTCATATTTTAGATTCTTCAAAGTAGCCACCCTTTGCCTTCATGACACCTTTGCACATTCTTGGCATTCTCTCAACCAGCTTCATGAGGAATGCTTATCTAACAGTCTTGAAGGAGTTCCCACATATACTGAGCACTTTTTGGCTGCTTTTCCTTCACCTCTGCGGTCCAACCCATCCCAAACCATCTCAATTGGGTTGAGGTCGGGTGATTGTGGAGGCCAGGACATCGGATGCAGCACTCCATCACTCTCCTTCTTGGTCAAATAACTCTTACACAGCCTGGAGGTGTGTTGGGTCATTGTCCTGTTGAAAAACAAAATGATAGTCCCACTATGCGCCAACCAGATGGGATGGTGTATTGCTGCAGAATGCAGTGGTAGCCACGCTGGTTAAGTGTGCCTTGAATTCTAAATAAATCATTGACAGTGCCACCAGCAAAGCACCCACAAACCACCATGCTTCAAGGTGGGAACCACACATGCGAAAATCATCCGTTCACCTACTCTGCGTCTCACCAAGACACGGCGGTTGGAATCAATCATCTCCAATTTGGACTCATCAGACTAAAGGACAGATTTCCACCGGTCTAATGTCCATTGCTCATGTTTCTTGGCCCAAGCAAGTCTCTTCTTCTTATTGGTGTCCTTTAGTCGTGGTTTCTTTGCAGCAATTCGACCATGAAGGCCTGATTCACGCGGTCTCCTCTGAACAGTTGATGTTGAGATGTGTCTGTTACTTGAGCAGAAGAAGTAACTCTGGGTCTTCCTTTCCTGTGGCGGTCCTCATGAGAGCCAGTATCATCATAGCGCTTGATGGTTTTTGCAACTGCACTTCATGTCTTAAAGTAACGATGGACAGTCATTTATCTTTGCTTATTGGAGCTGTTCTTGCTATAATATGGACTTGGTATTTTAGCAAATAGGGCTATCTTCAGTATACCACCCCTACCTTGTCACAAATTAACTTTGAACAAGGCACACCTGTTAATTGAAATGCATTCCAGGTGACTACCTCATGAAGCTGGTTGAGAGAACCCAAGAATGTGCAAAGCTGTAATGAAGGCGAAGGGTGGTTACTTTGAAGAATCTCAAATAAAATGTATTTTGATTTGTTTAACACTTATTTGGTTACTACATGATTCCATGTGTTATTTCATAGTTTCATTTCATGATGTCTTCACTATTATTATATGTAGAAAATAGTAAAAAAATAAATAAAAATAACCCTAGAATGAGTAGATGTCCAAACTTTTGACTTGTACATACATAAAACAAAAATAAACATGTAAAGTGTTGGTTTCATGCGCTGAGATAAAAGCAATCACAGAAATATTCCAAAATGTTCCAAAAATATTATTTCTCTCAAATTGTACACAAATTTGTTCTCCTTTACCAAGATTACCAAGATAATCCATCCACGTGACAGGTGTGGCATATCGAGAAGCTGATGATAAACAACATGATCATTACACAGGTGAACCTTGTGCTGGAAATAAAAGACAACTAAAAGTTTCTCAAGACACAGCAACTATTGAGTTTCACTCCTGTTAGAATAAAAAAAAGTATTAGGGAAAAAAACTACCTGTATTTTGTCAAACCTTTCAAGTAAGAAAATAACCCATAAAAAAAAAACATTCTAAAAGGTTGAATCACACATGCTGACAGCATGACAATGCCACTGTGCAAAGCAAGGTTCATAAAGAAATTGTTTTTTGAGATCAGCGTGGAAGAACTTGACTGTCCTGCACAGAGAGCCCTGACCTCAACCCCATCGAATACATCTATAGGATGATTTGGAACACTGACACATTTATTTATAAAGCCCTTCTTACATCAGCTGATGTCACAGAGTGCTGTACAGAAACCCAGCCTAAAACCCCATGTCTGGTGTATATTAGTTGGTAACATGTATGCCTATTGACAACTGGCAGGGGACTACAGCTGGAAATTAGCCGTAGAGGCTAAAGCTGCTCTTTTTATCAAAAGGGACTGTCCACGTCATTATAAACTAATAAACTAAACTAAACTAAACTAAACTAATATGTTACCAACTAATATACACCAGACATGGTTAAACAGAGATCAGTGCTTCTACACCTGCATTGCTTTCTGTTTGCGGTTTTAGGCTGGGTTTCTGTACAGCACTCTGTGACATCAGCTGATGTAAGAAGGGCTTTATAAATACATTAGAAAAATTTGACAGCGAGCCAGGCCTAATCGCCCAACCTCACTCATGCTCTTGTGGCTGAATGGATGCAAGTCCCCGCAGCAATGTTCCAACATCTAACTACTGGAAAGCCTTCCCAGAAGGGTGGAGGTTGTTATAGCAACAATGGGGAAACCAACTCCATACTAATGCCATGATTTTGGAATGAGATGTTTGACGAGCAGGTGTCACTACATGACCAAAAGTATGTTGAAACCCATATTGCTTACCTTGTAAACTTTTCCAAAAGCTCCATCACCCAATTCTCCGATAATTTCCCATTGGTCATTAGGATTGATGTCTCGATGAACGTGTTCATACTGTTTTGCCTTCTTTTTTGTGTCAAAATTAGACAGGCGAAGTATTTTGCTGAATTTAGCAAAAGCCATGGTTCGCCTCAAAAAATGCAATAAAAGCTGTTCATAAAAGCCACGTTTCTCAAGACACAGCAACTATTCTGAGTTTCACTTCTGTTAGAATAAAAAAAGTATTCGGGGGAAAACTACCTGGATTTATAATCACACACCTTTCAAGTAAGAAAATAAACCGTCAAAAAGATTTAATCACGCGTTGTCATAACCCCCAAAAAACGTAATATTTCTATTGACATGACTTGTCCACTGCACAGAATAACCACCTGCTCCATCCAACACAGTAACCAGTTATGGAGAATAACTTGTTGCTTCGGAGTAAAAAGACAGAAGCCCCACCTTATTGCCGTGTTCAAATGCTAATCGGAACTAGGAAACTCGGAAATGTCCGACTTGCTAATAGAGTGTAGTTAAACAAGTGCCGCGTTCAAGCAGTTAAAAAGTCGGACATGTACGAATTTCCGAGTTCATATCTAAGACCTGAACGTGACACAGGCCTACAGTGTCATGGACATGTCGTTTTCTGTGCGCAGATCCGTCATCTTCACGCAAGATATGTAGTTAAAATAACTTCACTTCCCAGTTTAGATGTGCATGTCGTTTTTAAAATATATGTCCAGTGTTTCCAGATTTATATGAAATATGACCTATAATTAATTACAATATAAGTGAAATAGTTTTCATTCCCCAAAATGGTAAGTAGGCTATGTTACAACGCAGTTCTTATGTTTTGGGATGGTGTGGGCATACCACAACAACAGTATGGTATCCTGTATGCAGGACGTTCACGTGAAAAGACCGATGATTGGCCAGCTCATGCTCATCAGGAGGATGATATCATTCTCTATGAGGAAATAGAAAGCATTAATGAAACAGTCTGTTTGAGATAGGTGGGGTTTTGAAGTGTTTTATCTCCAATTTATGCGTTGGCCTCAAATATGAGTATAGGATAAGTCAACCACAGTAGGTTGGTGGCACTTAATTGAGGAGGTGCTAATGGCTAGAGCGGAATGAGTGGAATGGTATCAAATACACCAAACACATGTTTTCCATGTGTTTGATGCCATTCCATCAGCTCAGTTCCAGCCATTATTATGAGCCATCCTTCCCTCAGCAGCCACCGCTGGAGTCAACAACATTATTTGGGTATGAGTCAGTGGCGATTGTAGCAAGGGGCAAACAAAAACATTTTGGGGGGATGCATGCCAGCAAAGCCACTGCACTACACAACACTAAACAATACATTAATTGAACTATAACGGTGACAAACGGTGCCCACAAACTGTTAGGGCCTACATAAAGCTGTCCCAACAGCAGTCCCAACACCTTACCACTGCTACACCTGACTATCAGCAGAGCCTTGTCTGGCAGCGAAACAGTTAATTCAGCCTCATTTACTGCCTTTTAAAAAAAATAGCTGATATGGCTGACTTGCTTAAATAAATGTGGTTTCTACTGACAATTGAGATGTACAAACTATGGCATAAGGGGACGACGAGCGGATAAGAGGCAATCCGTAATTTTGATTAAGACATTAATGAGCGAGCTAGGACTGACGTCGTCAATATAACTATTTGTTCAGCACTTTTGAAATGTACAGAAACAGAATTCAGAACATGAGCTGTTCTTACAGTGTTCTCCCTGTACACCAAGTCAGAACCGTAGGATAAATAAAGGGGACATATAAACAGACAATGAAGCTCTTACAATATTCAATGATTATATTTCTCTTAAACGGGTTATAGGCTACATGTGCACCACCAAGTCAGAACAGTAGGCTAAATTAAGAGGGGAAAATAGAACATATTATTAGGGTGAGGCACATGGGCTACTAACAGCTTACTACATAACATACACTTAGTATTACTTTCTTAGCTACAGTATACATATCTCCCTGGCATATTATATTATTTATGCAGCAGAATACAATACATTCTTGGACTCACCTTGTTGTGCTGTGCTCACTTGAACAGGAAGGTGGCACGACGGTCCTTCGTGGGCAGATTTTGTCATCAAACAAGGATTAATAAATAGGATTTGCCAGTAGATTGTTGGCTTTCATGATGATGACTGCTAGCTAAGATTTTAAAAGTATGATGTTGACATGATCAGTCCAATCAAAGCTACTGTAGATAGAACGTGATTTTAAGTCATTTTATCTGTGGCCAATGACCTTGAGCCTTCTTAGATGGGCACTTCTAATGTAACTCTATGGCAGCACCCAAGAGGATTGCATTTTCGAGCTCTACCCTTAGATTTGGCAGTGACATAGTGTCCCCATGAGTGACAAAACACTGAGCCAATCACGGCACAACTAGAGAACATTACCAACCCCTACTCTCCGTATTTTCCACTGGCTGCCCCACCACCACCACAGAAAGCACAGAGCTAGGCTGAAACACCTGCATTTTAGAGCTGCCTTACTCAAGAAAGCATGTTTGTAATGGAGGCTTTATTAACTCAATGATATGTGACATGTATTAATGCCAAAATAACATGCAAAACAGGCAACCCCCTCACAAACATTTTATTTTTTGTTAAAAATGTGGGGCTCAATACAGGTGGGGCAGACCTGAATGACGGGTTGCCACTGGTATGAATTAACAGAATAATAACTTTTAAAAGAGAGATTTTCACTGGACAGTTACTTTAAGTTGCCTAGGCCAGTGGTTCCCAACTAGGGGTACTAGGACTTCAGGGGTCAACTGGGCAGAGCTAAATTCAGTTGTTGGTACAGTAACCAAAAAAGTTTGGGTACCACTTGCCTATGCCCCCCACTTCCATGTGGACACTGACAGGTATTGAAAGCAAAAACAGCTGTCATTATCAGGCCAGATAGGGCACAACAAAACAGGTACAGCAGAGTTTTTTTTAGCATGGACATATAGTCATATTCAAATACGTTTTCAGAAGTTTAAGGGAAAAGCAATGGGGGGAAAGTATGTAGGCCTACAGAAAGCGGTTTTACTGGGGAATTTTGTATAACCTCTGCTTTTGCCGAAACGGTCCCCAAAATTAGATTCTCAGTCTGCAGTAAGGTACAAAATACATAGCTGTTTCATAATTACTGATTTGCATGATGCAATATAAGACCAAGGCTACGAGGATATGTTTTATAGCTCACAAGCACCACTAGGTGGCAAGTGATCATAGTACATGTATCAACAGCACTGATGTGTGTGGATCCTGTCGCTGTCATCCACCATTATGCGATAGTTCTGTAGTTTCTACATTATAATTCACAAGGCTATTTTCTATTTCTCACAGAACTTTCGGGAAGTCATATCACATCTGGATCGATGGATGATGGATCATACAGTGTATCAGATAAGGACGTTGTATTAAAATAATCGCAGGCCATGAAGTAACAAACAAGGACAAATAGGTTACCACTCAAACCCAGGCTTTCGTAGATAAAATCAAACCAAACTGTGTTGTTGTGTGCTTCCTAAACTACAGGTGTAGACTAACAGTGAAATGCTTACTTACAGGTCTTTTCCCATCAATGCAGAGTTAAAGACACAAAATATATATTTTTAAATTGAAATACAGTGAATAACAAATACATACCAATAACAAGTACAAATACATGGCTATATACAGGGAGTAACAAGTCAATGTGCAGGAGTACGAGGTCATTGAGGTAGCTATGTACATATACTGTAGGTAGGGGTAAAGTGACTAGGCAACGGGATAGATAATAGACTGAGTTGTAGCAGCAGTGTATGTGGAGCAGTAGCAGAAGCGTAAGTGGTGAGTGTGAAAGCATGTCTGTGTTAGAGAGCACTGGCGTGTGTTCATAGATGCCAATGGAAACCAGGATTCCCCAAATAATATACCAAGAAAAAAACATAAAATAATGTAACTTTTGTTCCTCTGTGTTTCATAATTTTCCTCCACTGCTCCAGAGTCCAATGGCAGAGAGCTTTACACCAATCCAGCCGTTGCTTGGCATTGCACATGGTGATCTTAGGATTGTGTGTGGCTGCTCGGCCATGGAAACCCATTTCATGAAGCTCCCGATGAACAGTTCATGATTCCAGAGGCAGTTTGGAACTTGGTAGTGAGATTGGGTGGGCTATTTACAGATGGACTATGTACAGCTGCAGCAATCGGTTAGCTGCTCAGATAACTGATGTTTAAAGTTTGTGAGGTCGATATAAGTCTCCAGCTTCAGCGATTTTTGCAATTCGTTCCAGTCACTGGCAGCAGAGAACTGGAAGGACAGGTGGCCAAAGTAGGTGTTGGCTTTGGGGATGACCAGTGAGATATACCTGCTGGAACGCGTGCTACGGGTGGGTGTTGTTATCGTGACCAGTGAGCTGAGATAAGGCGGAGCTTTACCTAGCATAGACTTATAGATGACCTGGAGCCAGTGGGTCTGGCAACGGATATGTAGCGAGGGCCAGCCAACTAGAGCATACAGGTCTCAGTGGTGGGTGGTATAAGGGGCTTTGGTAATAAAACGGATGGCACTGTGATAGACTGCATCCAGTTTGCTGAGTAGAGTATTGGAAGCTATTTTGTAGATGATCGCCGAAGTCGAGGATCGGTAGGATAATCAGTTTTACTAGGGTAAGTTTGGCGGCATGAGTGAAGGAGGCTTTGTTGTGAAATAGAAAGCTGATTCTAGATTTGATTTTGGATTGGAGATGTTTAATATGAGTCTGGAAGGAGAGTTTACTCTCTAGCCATACACCTAGGTATTTGTAGTTGTCCACATATTCTAGGTCAGAATGTCCATGGTAGTGATCCTAGTCGAGCGGGCGGGTGCGGGCAGCGAGCGGTTGAAAAGCATGCATTTGGTTTTACTAGCGTTTAAGAGCAGTTGGAGACCACGGAAGGAGTGCTGTATGGCATTGAAGCTCGTTTGGAGGTTAGTTAACACAGTGTCCAAAGAAGGGACCGAAGTATACAGAATGGTGTCGTCCGCGTAGAGGTGGATCAGGGAATCACCCGCAGCAAGAACGACATCATTGATATATACAGAGAAAAGAGTTGGCCCGAGATTTGAACCCTGTGGTACCCCCATAGAGACTGCCAGAGGTCTGGACAGCAGGCCCTCCGATTTGACACACTGAACTCTGTCTGCAAAGTAGTTGGTGAACCAGGCGAGGCAGTCATTTGAGAAACCAAGGCTATTGAGTCTGCCGATAAGAATGCGGTGATTGACAGAGTCGAAAGCCTTGGCAAGGTCGATACTCTCTTTTATCGATGGCGGTTATGATATCGTTTAGTACCTTGAGCGTGGCTGAGGTGCACCCGTGATCAGCTCGGAAACCAGATTGCACAGCGGAAAAGGAAAAGGTACGATGGGATTCAAAATGGTCAGTGATCTGTTTATTAACTTGGCTTTTGAAGACTTTAGAGAGGCAGGGCAGGATGGGCTTGCTCCTACCTATCTTTCCGATTTGGTCCTGCTGTACATACCTACACGTACGCTACGGTCACAAGACGCAGGCCTCCTTATTGTCCCTAGAATTTCTAAGCAAACAGCTGGAGGCAGGGCTTTCTCCTATAGAGCTCCATTTTTATGGAATGGTCTGCCTATCCATGTGAGAGACGCAGACTCTGTCTCAACCTTTAAGTCTTTATTGAAGACTCATCTCTTCAGTAGGTCCTATGACTGAGTGTAGTCTGGCCCAGGAGTGTGAAGGTGAACGGAAAGGCACTGGAGCAACGAACCACCCTTGCTGTCTCTGCCTGGCCGGTTCCCCTCCACTGGGATTCTCTGCCTCTAACCCTATTACAGGGGCTGAGTCACTGGCTTACTGGTGCTCTTCCATACCGTCCCTGGGGGGGGGGTCGCTTGAGTGGGTTGAGTGACTGACGTGATCTTCCTGTCCGGGTTGCCCCCTTGGGTTGTGCCGTGGCGGAGATCTTGTGGGCTATACTCGGCCTTGTCTCAGGATGTTGTAAGTTGGTGGTTGAAGATATCCCTTTAGTGGTGTGGGGGCTGTGCTTCGGCAGAGTGGGTGGGGTTATATCCTGCCTGTTTGGCCCTGTCCGGGGGTATTGTCGGACGGGGCCACAGTGTCTCCAGACCCCTCCTGTCTCAGCCCCCAGTATTTATGCTGCAGTAGTTGATGTGTCGAGGGGCTAGGGTCCGTCTGTTATATCTGGAGTATTTCTCTTCTCTTATCCGGTGTCCTGTGTGAATTTAAGTATGCTATCTCTAATTATCTCTCTCTCTCTTTCTTTTTTTCTCTTTCTTTTTTTTTCTCTCTCTCTCTCTCTCTCTCTCTCTCTCTCGGGAGGACCTGAGCACTAGGACCATTCCTCAAGGCCTATCTGGCCTGATGACTCCTTGATGTCCTGAGTCCACCTGGCCATGCTGCTTCTCCAGTTTTAACTGTTCTGCCTGTTTTATGAACATTTTAAAATCTTGTCCATGTTCTGTTATAATCTGCACCCGGCACAGCCAGACGAGGACTGGCCACCCCTCACAGCCTGGTTCCTCTCTAGGTTTCTTCCTAGGTTTTGGCCTTACTAGGGAGTTTTTCCTAGCCGCCGTGCTTCTACACCTGCATTGCTTGCAGTTTGGGGTTTTAGGCTGGGTTTCTGTACAGCACTCTGTGACATCAGCTGATGTAAGAAGGGCTTTATAAATACATTTAATTTGATTTGATATAGGTCTATAGCAGTTTGGGTCTAGAGTGTCACCCCCTTTGAACAGGGGGATGACCGCGGCAGCTTTCCAATCTTTCGGGATCTCGGACGATACGAAAGAGAGGTTGAGCAGACTGGTAATGGGGGTTGCAACAATGGCGGGGGATAGTTTTAGAAAGAGAGGGTCCAGATTGTCAAGCCCAGTTGATTTGTACGGGTCCAGGTTTTGCAGCTCTTTCAGAACATCTGCTATCTGGATTTGGGTGAAGGAGAAGCTGGGGAGGCTCGGGCATGTAGCTGCGGGGGGGCATGGCCAGCCGTGGAGAAATGCTTATTGAAATTTACGATTATAGTGGATTTATCGGTGGTGACAGTGTTTCCTATCCTCAGTGCAGTGGGCAGCTGGGAGGAGGTGCTCTTGTTCTCCATGGACTTTACAGTGTCCCAAAACTTTTTGGAGTTAGAGCTACAGGATGCAAATTTCTGTTTGAAAAAGCTAGCCTTTGCTTTCCTGATGTGTGGGAAACAAACGATGCCAGTTAACCTGCACAGCTGGCCCATCTAAACTACACCTAAACTATATTCTAAAACTAGTTTCACACAAAATTAGGAGTCAAGATTACATTGACAGTAATCTGATGAGTGACAATATGAGTTGTCAAATTGTACATGAAGAGATGGGCGCATCTTGTAATTGACAGATGCAGGGAAAGGAGCATTGCTTTATCATATCCTCCTTTATAGCCACATGCAGGTAAAACGTAATTTCTATATAGTATCTGAAATACCATATTCTGCAATTTCTATGACACTTACCTTTGTCAAATAACTCTCAAAAGTCAAGAGGTGTAGCTTTTTCCAAATTTCACTTTTTACAATAATATCCGTGCTGTCCATGCATTCAGCACAATGACCACTCACACGGCAGCATTGCTCTGGCTACTAAGCAAAAACTAGTAACATAATAAATGTCAAATTACAATATTGTATTCTGTCGTCAATGGATGAATGGGCGATAGAAACCAGATAGCAACTGACAATAGGGGCGGCAGGTAGCCTAGTGGTTAGAGCGTTGTAACCGCAAGGTTGCAAGGTAGAATCCCTGAGCTGACAAGGTAAAAATCTGTCGTTCTGCCCCTGAACAAGGCAGTTAACCCACTGTTCTGCCCCTGAACAAGGCAGTTAACCCCTGGGTGCCGAAGATGTTGATTAAGGCATCCCCCCGCACCTCTCTGATTCAGAGGGGTTGGGTTAAATGCGGAAGGCACATTTCAGTTGAAGGCATTCAGTTGTACAACTGACTAGGTACCCCCCTTTCCCAATGATGCATGTGACTTCAGTTACGTGTTGGTTAGTCGCCAAAATCAAGCACTTGCCCAATGGCTTTCAATATGTGGGGAAAGATGAAAGTGGGTGAGCGACTGTCTGAGACTGTGGTTTTGAGACTGGTGGAGGCAGAAATGTGACCATGGACAACTTCTTCAACTTCTTCAGAACAGTGAACAATCAAAGGCGGGAACTGCCACCCTCTGGGCAAAACAACATACTGTACTCCACATCAGTGATGCAGAGTGGTAAAGCAACACTCATGGTGTACAGGTGTAAAATAAATAAGAGTGTGTGTATCTACAGCACCATGCATCCCACTGGATCTGACATCTGAGCTTCGTGAGAACCGCATGAACGCCAAGAAAGAAGCTACAGCCGCTAAGCAGGCCGCCAAGGCAGTAGGTCCTATTCTCCCTTTCCCCCAAGCACCACAGCTCCCAGGAGTCCGCCAAGGCAGTAGGTCCCATTCTCCCTTTCCCCCAAGCGCCACAGCTCCCAGCAGGCCGCCAAGGCAGCAGGTCCTATTCTCCCTTTTCCCCAAGCAAGACACAATGTCAAGTCGGTAGGTGCACACGAAACAAGGCTCATGAAAACTGTGTAAAGTGCAACCAATTTGTTTGTGGAACTTGATCACACAAAGCACTGAAGCTGTGTGCTGATTGTGGACCCGAAGCATAGAGAGAAGACGTGATTGATTCATGTGTAAAGGCCCGGGTATAAGGGCACAATACAGTGTCTGATACAATCAACAAATTACTGTTTTTATATCTTGTGATGAATATATTTCCACAAATATGTATTTATGCAATTATTCATTGTTCATGCACTGGTGCTTTTGTTTAGGAATACAGCAAATAATTTCACCTGCACACCTGGCTGGTTAAATTATTCTGATCATCTTTTTTGTTTCTACTTTGTCAAAAGAAGCTGTAACTGGACTTTATCAATTACTGTAACTCTATTACTAATCAAATCTACAAATAAAGTTGATCAAATGGATTACACTGTAATGTTTTTATTTTAAGGGGAAACGAAAATAGGCTATAGGCCTACGCTTTGTAGAATTATACAAAACATATCTTTGACTATCTAAACAAATAACTGTTGTTATTTAAAAAAAAAAAAAAGTATATATTGCCATTAATATTTCTTCATGAAATGAATCCTTTACAATAGTTTATGCACTAAGCATGTTTGAGCACCTTGCAGGTTGATATGCATCTAATGCATAAAGCATGCTAAAGGAGACGCCCGGCAACGTTCTCTAGAGGGTACTTATTTGCTGAAAGGCCAAGAGGTTTTAGTGTCAACTCGATCGCCTGTATCAGCCCTCACGCCACCGTTGGTCACTGGAGAATTCTATCTTAAGGCTAACTCTATCCCCACCTGTTTCTTTTCTTCCTTCAGCCGGCACTGAGCTAGCCACGGCACACCTTCACCATGAGGTAGCTGCTAGCTAGCTAATACCCCACTAGCCTCGCGGCTATGGCTTTATGCGGTGCTCAATATTGCTAGCTGTTAGCTGCAAGGCTCCTAACTAGCTAGCTTGGTACGCTGTTTACACAAGCTACTATTTGCTAGCCAGCAGCCGCAAGGCTTCTATCTAGCTAGCCTACACCGTCTATACATTGTTCTTACAACAGGCATTGCTCGGTTCCCCTAGCAAGCCTTGTTCCTCACAATGGCCACTGCTATCCCGTCCCAGAACAAGCCTAGCCCAGCACTCAAACCCCCACATTCTTGTGTTTGGGGCTCAATGATTGCGGGGAAAGATTCCCACCCTCTATGCATCAACTGCTTGGTTAAGGAACATGCCCATGAGGTGCTCGGGGACCCTGAGTCCTGTGAGCACTGCAGACTGCTGATGAGAGCAGGTCTGAAGAGGAGGCCTAAACGTGCTTCTATCTTGATGGCCCCTCTTGCTCCTTAGCCAACAGCGATAGCTGAGGCTCAGCTCTCCACAACCGAGCCCAGTTGGTGTGAGGCCATGAATAGCCTTGACCCCTTCCCCTCACTGTCTGACAACGTAATGTCAGGAAGGCAAGTTAGGGTCTGACGAGGATGATGGAGATAATCTCACGGATATCCTCGAGATAGCGCAGGAGATGGGGACTGATGACCCCATTCTCCCTCCCTTTTGCAGATCTGATGACCCCAAGAGCAGGGGAGCTGCACCTCCTCCAGTGGAGTTTTGGCTGCTTCGTGTCTGCAAGTGGGCGCGTGGCCAGACTCGACATGGAGTGGACGTCTCCTGGAGACGTGCATGTGACTCATAAAATACAATTTGATTTGATACATGAGTAGGGACTATTGGACTGCTTGTCATTCTATTTTTGAGAGAGCTATCCACTAGGTGGGGCTAATTTCACACACACAGCTCTGTATGACTCCACTTCCAGGGAAGTGGAGTCATACAGAGCTGTGTGTGTGAAATTTCTGTAGCTACAGAGGCTGTAGCTACAGAGGGAACTTCTGTAGCTACAGAGGCTCATTTATAATGCAAAGGATCACACCCATTATAACGGGTATCAGCTTTTCAAGGGAGGACTTCTTCCTTCCATCCCACTATTTTCAAAAGCGAATTGGATTATATCTAAAAATCTATATCTATTAAAAACCAATTATGATGATGTTAAAATGTTTGTTTTTTTAAACTAAAGTATACTTAAAGTTTGCAACAGTGCCCACAATAAATACCGATTAAACAGCACAGCAGTCACATGACAGAAGCAGCATCATCATTCATTCCAAGTGTTTAATGGTGGTCTGGTCTTATTTTGAGAGATGCCATTTGCCTCGGAGAGTGGAGGGGTGAGCCCTGGTCTCATGAAGATGGATAGTTTGGACTGAAATCATTTTGGCATGATCCACTAGTAGTAATGGAGAGTGTGCACTGGAAGCAAATCCCTCACCCAGTCAATCCCATGACCTTGGACGGGACCACACAATTAGGAGGCAGCGGTGCCATGCAATTCCTAATGGATGGTTGCACTTTATGGAGCCATCAGTTAATGCCACCTCAATTCAAGTCATGACAGATTTGGACGCAGCCACAGGGAGAACTCTGTCCCAAAGTTGCCTATTCTTTTCTCTTCCATAATTGAATGCATTGCTTAGGGCTTCAGAGGCTGTGTTTACACAGGCAGCCCAATTATGATATTATTTCACTAATTGGTCTTTTGACCAATCAGGTCAGCTCTGAAAAAAGAGCTGATGTGAAAATATCTGATATGATTGGGCAAAAGACCAATTAGTGGAAAAATGAGCAGAATTTCTCTGCCTGTGGAAATACATATAGTTTATGACAATTTCAAGACCTCGTAACGTTTGAGGCCTATGAAGATCAGCGTTTTTGATTTGATTGTAAAGTAATGTGTGTGCTACATTTTGGCATGGTAAATGCTGATATGGAATTCATTAAATTGTATAGTTTATTACACAATTAATTATGAAGGTGTTAACCTCCAAAATGTGTTTCAAAACTATTTCCACAGTCATATGTTGGGTTCTCCATAGCAGTGGTTCCCAAACTTTTTATAGTCCCGTACCCCTTCAAACATTCAACCTCCAGCTGGGTACACCCTCTAGCACCAGGGTCAGGGCACTCTCAAATGTTTTGTTGCCATTACTGTAAGCCTGCCACACACTATACAATACATTTATTAAACATAAGAATGAGTGTGAGTTTTTGTCACAACCCGGCTCGTGGGAAGTGACAAAGAGCTCTTATAGGACCACAAATAATAATATAATTAGTAATCAATCATTTTGCTCTTTATTTAACCATCTTACATATAACTTTTTTTGTTCATCGAAAATTGTGAATAACTCACCACGGGTTAATGAGAAGGGTGTGCTTGAAAGGATGCACATAACTCTGCAATGTTGGTGTTGTATTGGAGAGAGTCTCAGTCTTAAATCATTTTCCACACACAGTCTGTGCCTGTATTTAGTTTTCATGCTAGTGAGGGCCGAGAATCCACTCTCACATAGGTACGTGGTTGCAAAGGGCATCATTGTCTTAACAGCACGATTTGCCAAGGCAGGATACTCTGAGCACAGCCCAATCCAGAAATCTGGCAGTGGCTTCTGATTATATCTTGTTCAGATATTGGTAAGTGAACTGGAGGCAGGGCATGACAGGGATAATGAATCCAGTTGTTTGTGTCATCCGTTTCGGGAAAGTACCTGCGTAATTGCGCACCCAACTCACTCAGGTGCTTCGCTATTTCATATTTGACATTGTCCGTAAGCTTGAGTTCATTTGCACACAAAAAAATCATACAATGATGGAAAGACCTGTGTGTTGTCCTTGTTAATGCAGACAGAGAAGAGCTCCAACTTCTTAATCATAGCCTCAATTTTGTCCCGAACATTGAATATAGTTGCGGAGAGTCCCTGTAATCCTAGAATCAGATCATTCAGGTGAGAAAAAATATCACCCAGATAGGCCAGTTGTGTGAGAAACTCGTCATCATGGGAAAATGATGGTCAGTAAAGAAAACTTTAAGCTCATCTCTCAATTTATAAAAACGTGTCAATACTTTTCCCCTTGATAACCAGCGCACTTCTGTATGTTGTAAAAGCGTTACATGGTCGCTGCCCATATCATTGCATAGTGCAGAAAATCCATGAGAGTTCAGGGGTCTTGCTTTAACAAAGTTAACCATTTTCACTGTCGTGTCCAAAACATCTTTCAAGCTGTCAGGCATTCCTTTCGCAGCAAGAGCCTCTCGGTGGATGCTGCAGTGTACCCAAGTGGCGTTGGGAGAAACTGCTTGCACGCATGTTACCACTCAACTATGTCTCCCTGTCATGGCTTTTGTGCCATCAGATACCAACACATCTTGACCACCAAAGTCCATTTGATGTCACAAAGCTGTCCAGTACCTTAAAAAATATCCTCTCCTGCTGTCCTGGTTTCCAGTGGTTTGCAGAAGAGGATGTCTTCCTTAATTGACCCCCCATAAACGTAACGGACATATACCAGGAGCTGTGCCAGGCCCGCCACGTCTGTTGACTCATCCAGCTGTAACGCATAGAATTCACTGGCTTGTATGCAAAGCAGTAATTGTTTCAAAACATCTCCTGACATGTCACTGATGTGTCATGAAACAGTGTTGTTTGATGAAGACATTGTCTGTACAGTTTTTGGGGCCTTTTCCCCCAGCGTTGTCCCAGCCATATCCGCGGCAGC
Source organism: Brachymystax lenok tsinlingensis (assembly GCA_030435695.1). Classification (NCBI taxonomy): domain Eukaryota; kingdom Metazoa; phylum Chordata; class Actinopteri; order Salmoniformes; family Salmonidae; genus Brachymystax; species Brachymystax lenok. Next base: position 49,125,448 of record CM059795.1, read on the forward strand.
AGGAAGAATTAAGTCCTCCAGAATAGTATGGGGCTTGCCTGTCCTAGCCACTCGGTAGCTCACCATATAAGACGCTTCTAGCCCTTTCTTATTAATGGTATCTGTTGCTTTTATACATGTCTTACTACTCAAAAGTCGTCTTAATTTTCGCTCAAAAAACTCCTGTGGCTTATTTTTCAAATGGGCATTTTTTGTTTCTAAATGTATGTGCAAGAGTGCATGTTTCATCGAGTTGTAAGATAGTACTTTGCACATATAACACACTGTGGCTGAGGAAAGGCACTACTCCCAATATTAGTGAACCCCAAATCAATGTAGTTCTCATCATATTTGCACCTCTTCATACACAGATACGAAGGGGCTAGAAGCGTTTTATATGGTGAGCTACTGAGTGGCTAGGACAGGCAAGCCCCATACTATTGTGGAGGACTTAGGTCCAACGTCCCTGTCAGTTGTTCGGTGCATTCCCTGTCAGTGTCCATGCTAACTGGGATAACAACACATGTAGAATTACTGATGCTAGCGTTGGATGTGGTCGTGGAAGCAGAACAACTTGTGTCGTCGACAGGTCGACAGGTAGCAGTACTACCAGTTGAGCTGGTATGCGTCTCTATGGACGCGGGCTGTTTATAACAGAATGAGCAGCAGCTGGGTTTGGCTGCATACAGACCCTTAGTGGAATTACAGCGAGCGAGTAACGCTTAATGAGACTGGATGTTAATTATTTGACCAGGCTACCTGTATTTGACATTGTGTTGTTATTTCGCTGTACACTAACGTTAGATGGTTTACTTTTATTTTTGGCAGTGAAACGAGGATAGAAAAAAAATCTCACCCAAATGTATAGCCCCGTTGGAAAATATAAATGGACTGTTTGAAAGTGTGAAGAATTTATTTATTTTGTCTACATTTTTTAAAATGTGAATCACATTTTTATTTGACGTACCCCGACGGAATTCCGAACATATAGTGGCTGAAAATAAATACCTGCGAATAAATCGCCTGATAAAAATCATAAGGCGAGGGTGAGTAGGCTGGGCAACATGCCATGTGATGAGGTGAGCTTTGCGAGATGCGCGACGAGGGACTTCTATACAGCCAAGTATCCTTATTATAGTCCGGTCGAGATACTGGTGTGTGAAGTGTGGAGGTCTGTATTATTCTGCCGTCTGCTGATCTCATGCAACAATGTAGCAGTTTTCTGTTTTGCTTCACGATACAACTGTATCCTCAGTAGCAACAATAATTTTGCCAGAACAGTTCAGAACATACGAGAACACTAATGGCACTTTTCTTTTGTTTTACAATCAATCTGCGCATCCTTCCCTCATCCTTCCAGACAGTCCTTCTTGTGAGTCGGGGCAGGTGTATGGATGCGTCGTCCTAACAAGCAAGTGATGCCGTGAACTGTCCTCTTCTCTTCAAATAGGCTACCTTACATTTTTAAACTGGATATGTAATTTGACTAAAAGCCCCGCGGCATTTAAAGGTAGGTTATGATGGTGTCTGCTTGAATGCCTAGGCTACTTTCTATGCAGTGCATGCTTTCTATTTTGTCACTGGATTCTAAGCGGAATGCCCTCCCGTATGGCTCTAAGTCAGCAATGCGATTTCTATGTACTTTAGCGTTCAAGTAGTTTTTAATATTTTATTTAGATTCACTAGGGTGACCTTATCAAGGATACCAGAAAATACATTCGAAATGGACAGAAAAATCGGATTTCTTTTTAACTTTGTTTATAGCTACCACTAGGTTAACACGCAAATAAAAATATTAAGTTTGCGTTACATTCCGTTATAATGGAGTGCAGTGTTTTTTTGAATGCCCATGTCACGCAGGCTGTGTCATACATGGGAATCATACATGCGACTGAACCTAAAGGGATAGTTCACCCAAATTACAAAATGACATGTTGGTTTACTTACCCTGTATGCAGTCTATGGACAAGGTATGACATCAATCCATGCTTTCGTTTTCCTGGCACTGTTTCCACATGCTAACCTTTTAGCATTTGTGGCACAAATACCATTCAAATCATGGGACCGATATTAGCATTTTCCTGCACGCATTTCCAAATCATCCGAAGTATCTACAATTGATTTGTGAAGCTCAACAAAACCACTTAGATACATTTAGGATGATGCGTGACAAATTATATCGCGTCTCATGACTTGAATGGGCTTTGTGCCACAGATGCTAAAACATCAGGAAGTTTTGTAGCATTAGCCACCCTGTTGGAAAATTGTGTTTTATTAAACATAATAAAGTTACATTTTATGGAAGTAATTTAGCCAAATGTCTAAATATATTTATTGTATAGGTCTACAGTTTGGAACAACACTTTTTTCCCTATTATCTAGTAACTGCATTTGATTCTGGGGACTGGACAGTGACTTATTCTAAAATTGATTAAATATATATATTTATATATTTACACACAATACCCCATAATGACAAAGCAAAAACAGGTTTTTAGATTTTTTTGCAAATAATAATAAATAAAAACTGGAAATATTATATTTACATAAGTATTCAGACCCTTTACTCAGTACTTTCTTGAAGCAGCTTTGACAGCGCTTTACAGCCTTTTTAGTTCTTGGGTATGATGCTACAAGCTTGACACACCTGTGTGTGTTTCTCCCATTCTTCCCTGCAGATCCTCTCAAGCTCTGTTAGGTTGGATGGGGAGCGTTGCTGCACAGCTATTTTCAGGTCTATCCAGAGATGTCGATCGGGTTCAAGACTTGTCCTGAAGAAACTCATGCGTTGTCTTTTCTGTGTGCTTAGGGTCATTGTCCTGTTGGAAGGTGAATCTTTGCCCCAGTCTGAGTGCTATGGAGCATGTTTTCATCAAAGATGTAAATGTACTTTTCTCTGTTAATCTTTGCCTCGAACCTGACTAGTCTCCCAGTCGCTGCTGCTGAAAAACATCCTGTCAGCATGATGCTACCACCACCATGCTTTACCGTAGGAATGGTGTCAGGTTTCCTGCAGACATGACGCTTGGCATTCAGGCCAAATAATTCAATCTTGGTTTCATTAGACCAGAGAATCTTGTTTCTCATGGTCTGAAATTCTTCAGGTGCCTTTTGGCAAACTCCATGCGGGCTGTCATGTGTATTTTACTGAGGAGTGGCTTCTGTCTGGCCACTCTACCATAAAGGCCTGATTGGTGGAGTGCTGCAGAGATGGTTGTCCTTCTGGAAGGTTCTCCCATCTCCGCAGAGGAACTCTGAAGCTCTGTCAGAGTGACCATCGGGTTGTTGATCACCTAACTGACCAAGGCCCTTCTCCCCCGATTGCTCAGTTTGGCCGGGCGGCCAGCTCTAGGAAGAGTCTTGGTGGTTCCAAACGTCTTCCATTTAAGAGTGATGGAGGCCACTGTGTTCTTGTGGACCTTCAATGCAGCAGAATTTTTTTGGTACCCTTCCCCATATCTGTGCCTCGACACAATCCTGTCTCTGGGCTCTACAGACAGTTCCTTCGACCTCATGGCTTGGTTGTTGCTCTGACATGCACTGTCAACTGTGGGACCTTATATAGACAGGTGTGTGCCTTTTCAAATCATGTCCAATCAATTGAATTTACCACAGGTGGACTCCAATCAAGTTGTAGAAACATCTCAAGGATGATCAATGGAAACAGGATGCACCTGAGCTCAATTTCGAGTCTCATAGCGAAGGGTCTGAATACTAAAACCTGTTTTCGCTTTGTCATTATGGGGTATTGTGTGTAGATTGATCAGTGGAAAAAACGATTTAATCCATTTTAGAGTAAGGCTGTAACGTAACAAAGTGTGGAGAAAGTCAAGGGATCTGAGTACTTTCCGAAGGCACTGTATGTAACGGGGGGTCTGTGTGCTGCTAACAGCTTTGCTTCCTCCACTGTCCGACTGCCCCATACTGGACACCAGTGATTATCTGCTTCGCCTCACACGTAACTGCCCTCCTTGACAACGTTCCAACGAGTTGAGCCCCCAATTGGATATCTCTACCTGCGATATTTCAAGTTAGCTGTGGAGTGAGCTTACAGCATGTTCTTATCTTTGTTACACTCACCCCTTCTACACTCGCTACACATCAAGCTACCCCGGCCATTGAATTGAGTCCAACTGTCGATCTGCCATGTTCATATAATATCTGTGTGAGAGCGACAAATTCTTCTCTCCGTCCCATGGCAAAATTAGAAGAATTGCATGAAATTACTTTCAACACTGCAAAAAAATCAAATAAACCTACTGAAACTATTCTGTTTTATCCTCATACTCAAACAAGAATCAGTGTACCACTCCAATAATTAAGTATTTCAGCTTTCCTGATTCGTCAGCCAGTTTCCAAAATAACAATTTCCTTAGGGTTAGTATGAAAGTAGCCTAACGTAGCAGGCGTAAAAGAAACTCCTGAAACTAGATCCCCTACATACTAGTCTTGACAAGAAGAAAAAAAACTGTCGGGAGAGGTTCTCTTCTGTACTGTTCCAGTAAATATGGAGGAGGAGTTACGATGGATTGTCTGTCGCCTTGAGGGGATTTGATTAATCTGTTCCGTGCACCCGAGTAGGCGAAACACCAGGTGAAAGTTGATTGCATTCGTTTTAGAACCGGCCTACCTCCTGGGCATGAGCCAGCAGTTCAAAGCCCACAAGATCAAGATTCTGTTTTTTACACATTCAAAAGTGATTGCCTTAGATAAAAATGCTGTATCTGCCCTCCAAAATGAAAACTAGTTAGAAAATTCGAACATATATTTTATGGAAAAGAGATGTATGTTTCTGGATGATGCACCATGCTGCCTTGTTGACAACTTGACCGAGCGGTGCAGATTACTGTTCCATTTGTGGAAGGTGCTCTTCCCTCACTGCTTCTGCCCATTCAAGTCACGCGCCATAGACCGGTGCCCTGCGGCTCAGCATAATCAAATCCACCCATTGTTAACCCGGTTGTTGGGGACTCTGCAGAGGCTAGTATGAAAGTAGCCTATCCAGCAAACCGGGAACATTCCCAGAACATTAGCTAAGATTCCTGTTAGGTTCTAGTTAGGGTTTTATCTAACATTGGGATGATAACATCTCAAAAACTTTCAAAGAATGCACGACAGAAGATGGTGAGTCCTGCCCAGTACATCACTGGGGCCGAGCTCCCTGCCTTTCAGGACCTCTATACCAGGCGGTATCAGAAAAAGCCCCCAAAATGTGTCAAAGACTCCAGCCACCCAAGCCATAGACGGTTCTCTCTGTTACCTCACGGCAAGCAGTACCAGTGCACCAAGTCTGGAACCAACAGGACCCTGAACAGCTTCTACCCCCAAGCCATGAGACTGCTAAACAAGACTGCTAAATAACTAATCAAATGGCGACCCGGACTACCTGCATTGACCCTTTGTTGCACTAAGTCTCTTGCACTGAATCTATGCACACACAGTCACACATACTTACACTGACACCCCAACACACACACACTACATACGCCCACACACACATAACATTAACACATAACATGCGCACACATGCATACTGATGCCACACACACACACTCACACACGTGCACACACACTTTCACACTCACCATGTACATCACTTTACCCCTACCTATATGTTCATAGCTACATCAATTACCTCGTACTCTTGCACAGCGACTCGGTACTGGTACTCCCTGTATATAATAGCTATGCTATTTTTACTTCTTATTGTTACTCGTTGTTGTCTGTGTATTTATTCCTCGTGTCACTTTCATATTTTAATTTCGTTTTTTTTTTTTTCTTCATCTTTAACTCTGCATTGTTGGAAAATGACCCGTAAGTAAGCATTTCACTGTCACATGTGACAAATCACAATTGATTTGTATGATTACATGCTGTTAAAATGTCCTATGACTGAAATAATGTGCAGATTGTCAACATATGAAGTGTAAAAAAAATAGGGTTGTGTTTGTACTGTACGATTAAATGCTGTTAAAATGTCTTATGTATGAAATTAAAATGCCATGTGTCTCTATATCACCTACTACTGTATAATATACACTAACGTTCAGAAGTTTGGGATTACTTAGAAATGTCCTTGTTTTTAAAAGAAAAGCATTTTTTGTCCATTAAAATAATATAATAATATTAAAATATATATAATAATATATTCGTACAATCAAACAGTGAGAGCCATTCCGGAGATGACCTGTGCTGTGTGCAATGTTAATTAGTGGGCAGCCTATCCAGTGGGCAGCTGGATAGGCTGTATTGATTATGAATATTGATTATGAAGGAAGTTTGGTTGCCTGCTTCCACGTCATTTTCAAGTAAATTTATGGGAATAATTTAAGTGATTCCACTTTCTTTTTGATGAGATTAAATTTCCCCTTCTAACTTAAGTAAAAAAAACTCACCAGAAGCAAGCAGAGCAAGGCGGGTGGAAAGGATGGGACAGACAGAGCAGTGACTATGCTAGAAGGATAGTCCATTTCTCCATCATCTTTGCTGATAGCAATGTTGTGTTTTCATAAGTGGATGAATTGGTCTAATTTAGCATGTATGGTAAAGCCTCAACCCTTTGCTACCTCTACCAATTCAAATGAGCTGGAAGAAAACGCCAGTCTCAACGTCAATAGTGAAAAGGCGACTCCGGGATGCTGGCCTCCTAGGCATAGTTCCTCTGTCCAGTGTCTGTGTTCTTTTACCCATCTTAATCTTTTATTTTTGTTGGCCAGTCTGAGATATGGCTTTTTCTTTGCAACTCTGCCTAGAAGGCCAGCATCCCGGAGTTAAAAGTTAATTTGTGGAATTTCTTTCCTTCTTAATGTGTTTGAGCCAATCAGTTGTGTTGTGACATGGTAGGGGTGGTATACAGAAAATATCTCTATTTGGTAAAAGACCAAGTCCATATTATGACAAGAACAGCTCAAATAAGCAAAGAGAAATGACAGTTCATCATTACTTTAAGACATAAAGGTCAGTCTATCCGGAAAATGTCAAGAACTTTGAAAGTTTCTTCAAGTGCAGTCGCAAGAACTTTCAAGCGCTATGATGAAACTGGCTCTAATGAGGACCGCCACATGAAAGGAAGACCCAGAAGTTCATTAAAGTTACCAGCCTCGGAAATTGCAGCTCAAATATATGCTTCACAGAGTTCAAGTAACAGACACATCTCAACATCAACTGTTCAGAGGAGACTGCGTAAATCAAGCCTTCATGATTGAATTGCTGCAAACAAACCACTACTAAAGGACACCAATAATAAGAAGAGACTTGCTTGGGACAAGAAACATGAGCAATGGACATTAGACCGGTGGAAATCTGTCCGTTTGGTCTGATGAGTCCAAATTTGAGATTTTGGTTTCCAACCGCTGTGTCTTTGTGAGACACAGAGTATGTGTACAGATGATCTCCGCACGGTGGTTCCCAACTTAAAGCAGAATTTAAGGCACACTTAACCAGCATGGCTACCACAGAATTCTGCAGCGATACGCCATCCCATCTGGTTTGCGCTTAGTGAGACTATCATTTGTTTTTCAACAGGACAATGACCCAACACACCTCCAGGCTGTGTAAGGGCTATTTGACCAAGAAGTAGTGTAATGGAGTGCTGCATCAGATGACCTGGCCTCCACAATGTCCCGACCTCAACCCATTTGAGATGGTTTGGGATGAGTTGGAGTGAATGAAAAGCAGCCAACAGGTGGTCAGCATATATGGGAACTCCTTCAAAACTGTTGGAAAAGCATTCCAGGTTAAGCAGGTTGAGAGAATGCCAAGAGTGTGCAAAGCTGTCATCTAGGCAAAGGGTGGCTACTTTTTTTTGGTTACTACATGATTCTATATGTGTTATTTCATAGTTTTGATGTCTTCACTATTATTCTACAATTAAGAAAATAGTAAAAATAAAGAGAAACCCTTGAATGGGTAGGTATGTCCAAACTTTTGACTGATACTGTACATCACAGAAGAATGAAATATAACAAAACTGTTGGACATAGAAACACCAGATTTTCAGCAGTTTTTTGAAGTAATGTTTATTAATTTTGAAATTATGAAAAAATGTAATAAGGACACTAGGTAATTTGAGGCCACTAGGTAATTTGACTGCAGGAAAGGGCTTCTGAAATGTTCTGGGAACCAGATGTTCTGCATTATAGGAATGTCCTGTGCAACCTAACTTAAACATTGTATGAATGTCATCACAACAGAGTACATTTTGTGGTTTTGGATCCTAGCTCTTGTAATGTACCCATACTGTTTACACAACCTAATTAAATGTTCTGGGATCCTTTAAAGATCTCAGAAAGTCTGTTCTGTCAACATGCTTGCAACATCAAAGGAATGGTTTGTGCACCCTGATACAAACATTATCTGAATGTCAACGCAACTGGACCGTGTTTTGTGTTTTGGGAACACACAAAATGTTTTCGGGGAATGTTCTTGTAACCTCAGGTAAATGTTTTTGGGGAATGTTTTTTGCAGCCTAAAATAAACATTGTAGAATCATCTGCACTGTTTTTTGTTGTTGTTGTGAACATATATTTTGTGATGTCACCCCAATGTTCTCACCAGACTGTTCCCACAATATAATGAAACATTCTGGGGACCTTTAAAGAACAGAAAAAAATCTGGCAAATGTTTTATATAAACATTCTATAATCATCAGCACGACTGGACAGTTTTTGTGTTATGAGAACATTTGTTGCAACCTAACAAATGTTCTGGGAACTTTCACAAAATTAATGTTGGTTTGCTGGGTATACTCCTTCGAAGAATTTGGCAAGTTCACAATCGGAAAGAGCATCTCTTGACAATCTCCTACCAACACAAGCAGAGTATTACCGTGATGTGTTGTCTCAACCACTCAGCCCCCTCCCTTCTTGATTTTGACGCATTGTGTCATGTTTGTGTGTTCTTCTCCCATATAGTTTGGTTTCCTGTTGAGGGGGGTCAGAGATAGATCCACACCCCTGGGTAGAGTACAGAGAAGAGTACAGGCCAAGTTCCAATCAACCCCTGGTGGATCTAGGTAGGTTGGTCCAGCCCAGGCTCCAGGCTATGTCTCCCTGGGTGTGGGACAGCTATTCCATACTGAGCTGAGAGGGACCTGCCTGGCTGGGGACTACAGGAACAGACATGGGGCTGGGACAATCCAACAAGGCTTCCGTCACCGATGACACGGAGGAGGGTGAGTAATGACCGAGCCTGTTATGAATTGGGCAATGGGGATTATTGGACATTTCTCCTTTTGGATTTGTCTTCTCTGAATGTACTCCAGTAGCCTCGGTATCAAAAATGAAGACGATAGATTGAACAAACAGATGAAGAAGATGCAGTACATAAATAGAAATGTAAGCATCAGTTGAGCCACGGTTACTAACAGATTTCTTAAAGTCTCATAAGGTAGCTATGTGTTTCTGAACAGTGTAATGGTAGTTATCATTCAGGTATGCAGACATTGTGACATAGAGATCATATATTTCCTATAATGTAGTGTTCTATGTGTAATTATGCACTGTGTTGGGCTTACAGTACATACTAGCTAAGTGGAATCTTTGAATGTGACAAATCCTCTAGATTGAATTCACTCACTTTGGCAAAACCCCAAGAAGTCGACAGAGTTAAGAGTACATCAGCAATTCAAGGGCTGTCCCTGGGTCCCCTTTTAATTATAGACATTGTGTTTTTCTATATATTACATAATGAATCATCTGTCATGTGTTTTACATTTTGGAAGTCAATAAGTGATGATCTAAGGTTTCTGCAGCTAACCTTCTTCACTCACTAGAATACAATTACTGTAACAGTTTATAGAGAACATCAGTGGATGTGTTCTAACGTGTTATGCAAATGTTTAGCTGTATCATATTAATGAAGGTGACAAAGCATTAGCAAATTATTATTTATTGGTAGGTCAGCTGTGGCAGACAGAGTGAGTGCTCTCCTTTTCAGAGAAAAACACACATACATGAAAGCTAACATACCTGTACCTATAGATACATTTACAGTTGAAGTCGGAAGTTCACATACACTTATGTTGGAGTCATTAAAACTCGTTTTTCAACCACTCCACAAATTTCTTGTTAACAAACTATAGTTTTGGCAAGTCGGTTAGGACATCTACTTTGTGCATGACACAAGTAATTTTTCCAACAATTGTTTACAGACAGATTATTTCACCTATAATTCACTGTATCACAATTCCAGTGGGTCAGAAGTGTACATACACTAAGTTGACTGTTCCTTTAAACAGCTTGGAAAATTCTAGAAAATGATGTCATGGCTTTAGAAGCCTCTGATACACCTGTGGATGTATTTCAAGGCCTACCTACAAACTCGGTGTCAATCAGCCAAGACCTCACAAAAAAAGTGTAAACCTCCACAAGTCTGGTTCATCCTTATGAACAATTTCCAAACGCCTGAAGCTACCACGTTCATCTGTACAAACAATAGTATGCAAGTATAAACACCATGGGACCACGTAGCCGTCATACCGCTCACGAATGAGACGCGTTCTGTCTCCTAGAGATGAACGTACTTTGGTGCGAAAAGTGCAAATCAATCCCAGAACAAAGATGCTGGAGGAAACAGGTACAAAAGTATCTATATCCACAGTAAAACAAGTTCTATATCGACATAACCTGAAAGGCCACTCAGCAAGGAAGAAGCCACTGCTCCAAAACCGCCATAAAAAAGCCAGACTACGGTTTGCAACTGCACATGGGGACAAAGATCATACTTTTTGGAGAAATGTCCTCTGGTCTGCTGAAACAAAAATAGAACTGTTTGACCATAATGACCATCGTTATGTTGGGAGGAAAAAGGGGGAGGCTTCTAAGCCGAAGAACACCATCCCAACCATGAAGCACGGGGGTGGCAGCATCATGTTGTGGGGGTGCTTTGCTGCAGGAGGGACTGGTGCACTTCACAAAATAGATGGCATCATGAGAAAGGAAAAGTATGTGGATATATTGAAGCAACATCTCAAGACATAAATCAGGAAGTTAAAGCCTAGTCGCAAATGGGTCTTCCAAATGGACAATGACCCCAAGCATACTTCCAAAGTTGTGGCAAAATGGCTTAAGGACAACAAAGTCAAGGTATTGGAGTGGCCATCACAAAGCCCTGACCTCAACCCTATACAAAATTTGTGGGCAGAACTGAAAAAGCGTGTGCGAGCAAGGAGGCCTACAAACCTGACTCAGTTACATCAGCTCTGTCAGGAGGAATGGGCCAAAATTCACCCAACTTATTGTGGGAAGCTTGTGGAAGGCTACCCGCAACGTTTGACCCAAGTTAAACAATTTTAAGGCAATGCTACCAAATACTAATTTAGTGTATGTAAACTTCTGATACTCTGGGAATGAGATGAAAGAAATAAAAGCTGAAATAAATCATTCTCTCTACAATTATTCTGACATTTCAAATTCTTAAAGTAAAGATGTGATCCTAACTGACCTAAGAAAGATACTTTTTACAACGATTAAATGTCAGGAATTGTGAAAAACTGAGTTTAAATGTATTTGGCTAAAGTGTATGTAAACTTCCGACTTCAAATGTACCTCTGTACAATTGTCCGGTATCTTTTCTAGAATGTACACTATGGACATTGTTTGCTGTGACTCCAGCCACGTAGTATTCTCATGCCGTTGCCAGAGAAACTGTCATGCATTTCTTTCAACATTTTTTATTTCCTTAAATTTGAGCTTTTGCCGTCAATCCCATTAGTTACCCATTATGAACAAAGTCATCACCTCAGAAATAAAAGTAATGTGTGACTTGGAATTGTACTTGGGAGTTCAAAATAACTGGAGTGCTCCTTGACATTGTTGTTTTGGCTTTGACTTTGCAGCTGAGTGTTTTCCAATGCCCTGAATTTACTGCCTTGGCACCTGGGATTGGTGTTGGCCAGAGAAATAACAGGGATAATGACAGATAGAGAGAAAGATTTAGTATATCAACAGGACTGAGTGCTTATTAAGTGCTTATTATTATTAAGAATTGGATTGGGAATTAAGTGTTCCTGTTTACAGCAGACACACATTTAGTCAGAGATCACAACAATAAAGATGTAAATTACTGTACGTCATTTAAAAACATCACTCGAGAGTAGAGATGTGGTAATAATAGTAGAATAATACCTCAGCTGTCTGGGACTGATGATGTCGCTGATGTCATTTATTACCTGGGACATTGATTGGTAGATTTAATGTGACTTTGATTGCTGGATTAAGTTTGTCAATACTCATTTGGCTAAGGTCCCTGGAACCAAAATCATGTCATGTGTATTACAGGACATAACTTCGTTCTGTTGACGATCATTCTAAAGCTGTGACCTGTCCTCCCTCCATGTCTGCCTTTCTGTCTGTCCCCTGGGGCTTCCACTTCTCGTTAATGGGCACGCCTGTCTGGTGATCATGCTTTATTCACGCTCCGGCTGACTGGGACCCGTGGGTTCTGTTTCAGTCTCCACAGCAACCGCATGACTTACTCAGTCATGGCTGCGTGCTAGTGTACATGGGGCTCCGCTAGAGCTTCCTGCCTCTGTGAACATCAGAGAGAGGGGGAAGGGAGACAGACAGAGAGATAGACTGAGAGATACAGATAGATAGAGAAAGAGTAAGTAACCGGCACCGCAGCCTCTGTCTCTGTGCACCCGCTGCTCTGCTCTCCTCGCAGTCAAACCACAGCTGTCCTTCCCTAAAACCCCATCAGAACCAGAGTGAGGCTCAGAGCCTTAACAGTGAAACACAAATAGCGGAGAGGGGAAGTGCCTCTGATACTAACAGAGCATATCATTAACTGTCAAATCCAATCCATCCGCTCGAAGGGGATGTGAGGTGTCGCTGCTCGGCGGGGAACACCGGCCAGGTCACATGACCGGGGCCAGAGAGAGTGGGTGGCAGCTGCACGGCACCCTGGGAGATGGCAGATAGAAAGAGGGATAACCCTCTGTTTCCATTGCCATGGCTGTGAAGACAGGCCACAACTGGTTACAATTGAATAGAAATGTATTTTGAGATTAGACCGTTAACTGGTTCAGGTTAAATTGGGACTGGGAGCAGGGGCGTCCTGCACCCCAAAACCGTCAGTACATTTAGTTATTGCTTGCGAGCAGGCATGCCAGCTAAGATAGTTAGACAAGCTAGCTACTCTACTTTCATTTATAACCCAAAGTGGCTTCTTTGCAGATAGTTATGAGGTGGGAGATTGGGAACCTATCTGGGCTAGCTATTGCCAACTTCATAAAATTGCTAGTTGACTAGCAGTATTACAGAAAAACAACAACAAAAAATTTAACAACATTTTTTCCCATTAAAACAATATATATACAGTATATTTTTAAAACAGGATAAATCTGAGGGGGCACGCCCCCAAAGTGTATGACACTTTTTACTGGGAGTGTAGTCATGTGTGTGTGTGCTGAGAAGAGATGGAAGACACAGAGCAGGAAAGTGCTGAAAGTCAGATAAAATGTGTATTTTGTTTCAGAGAAAAACGTGAATTTGAGTGTTTGTTAAAGCTTATTGTCATCTTCTGGGCTATAATGTAAACAACCTTTTTATTTCTCTCCGCGTTATTGAACTGAATGAAACAACTTACCAGGCCAAAATGACATCACATTTAGATCCTTTTCCATTTGAGATAATAGCACTGCCTCACACACGTTAAAAAGGACGCCGAATGTTAATTGTTTCTAGTGCCATTTAGATTTTCTCGTGCATGCTCTATGCATTACAACAAGATTGTGATTGTGTGAAATTATATTATGTTTGCCTTCGTATATGAAGATAAAGAGATGCTCCTCTTCTTTCCCCAGTCAATTTTGACCAATTCCAGATCCTAAGGGCTATCGGGAAAGGAAGTTTCGGGAAGGTAAGTCTGTTTTGGTAAATTGCTGAGTCCTAGAGCAGCAACCTGATAAGTCAACTTCTTATCATTCAAACACACACACACACACACACACACACACACACACACACACACACACACACACACACACACACACACACACACACACACACACACACACACACACACACACACACACACACACACACACACACACACACACACAGTACCTCCACTTGAAATAATCAATTCTTAGTTGTCTTGTCAATGGGAGCCACAGACGCAATAGAACAGTACTTTCACATTCTATCAAAGCCCTTTCTTACAGCTTACGTCTAAGTGAAACCACAGTGCAATGATCAGTGAGAAACCCATTCAGTAAACTCAGTTGATAGCAGGTTGTATGCAGAGCTATTATCTGTTTCTCTCTAGGTGTGCATTGTGCAGAAGAAGGACACAAAGAAAATGTACGCCATGAAGTATATGAACAAACTGAAGTGTGTGGAACGGAACGAGGTCCGCAATGTTTTCAAGGAGATGCAGATCATGCGGAACCTCGAGCATCCTTTCCTTGTCAACTTCTGGTAAGGCTCACTCTGCGTGTGTGTGTGTGTGTGTGTGTGTGTGTGTGTGTGTGTGTGTGTGTGTGTGTGTGTGTGTGTGTGTGTGTGTGTGTGTGTGTGTGTGTGTGTGTGTGTGTGTGTGTGTGTGCGCGTGAGGAAAGAAAGGAACAAGAAAGAAAGAAAGAACAGCAACAGAGATAAAGAATCAGTTGCGAGAGGACTCTCACCTTGAAAGTTGCAGAAGCTCGAATGCCCTCTCCAATCTAACATTGATGCTTGCTCAGCCAAAGGCTTTGATGTATAGAACGGAGGAGGACAAACAACACAATGAAGTAGAACAAAACCTCAGACTTTTTGTCTTTTATGTGCAAGACGCTATCGCTATAAAAGGCAACTATGTGAAAGAAATGGCGCCGATAAATAATTCAACTATCCATAAATGTGATGTGAATGATAAACAATGAGAGATACTACCAGAGTAAAAATCTTAATTTTAATGACTAACTTCAATGTCTTTACAATGTACAGTACCAGTCAAAAGTTTGGACACACCTACTCATTCAAGGGTTTTTCTTTATTTTTACAGTTTTTATATTGTAGAATAATAGTGAAGACAAAAAAAGATTGAAAGATTAAAAGATTATAGATTAGTAGATTTTATATTTGAGATTCTTCAAAGTAGCCACCCTTTGCCTTGATGACAGCTTTGCACACTCTTGGCATTCTCCCAACCAGCTTCATGAGGTACTATTTCAATCAACATGTGTGCCTTGTTAAAAGTTAATTTGTGGAATTTATTTTCTTCTTAATGCCTTTGAGCCAATCAGTTGTTACAAGGTAGTGGTGGTATACAGAAGATAGCCCTATTTGGCTAGTCCATATTATGGCATGAACAGCTCAAAAGCAAAGAGAAACGACAGTCCATCATTACTTTAAAACATGAAGGTCAGTCAATCCAGAAAATTTCAAGAACATGTCTTTATAACAGAAGGTTTCTTCAAGTTCAGTCACAAAAACCATCAAGCGCTATGATGAAACTGGCTCTCATGAGGACCGCCACAGGAAAGGAAGACCCAGAGTTACCTCTGCTGCAGAGGATCAGTTCATAGCAGCCCAAATAAATTCTTCAAAGAGTTCAAGTAACAGACACATCTCAACATCAACTGTTCAGAGGAGGCTGCGTGAATCAGGTCTTCATGGTCTAATTGCTGCAAAGAAACCACTACTAAAGGACACCAATAAGAATGAAAGACTTGCTTGGGCCAAGAAACATGAGCATCGGACATTAGATCGGTGGAAATCTGTCCTTTGGTCTGATGAGACCAAATTTGAGATTTCTGGTTTTGTGAATGGGTGATCTCCTCATCTGTGGTTCCCACTGTGAAGCATGGAGGAGGAGGTGTGATGGTGCTTTGCTGGTGACACTCAGTGATTTATTTAGAATTCGACACATTTAACCAGCATGGCTACCACAGCATTCTGCAACGATACGCCATCCCATCTGGTTTGCGCTTAGTGAGACTATCATTGGTTTTTCAACAGGACAATGACCCAAAACACACCTCTAGGCTGTGTAAGGGCTATTTTCTATTTATTTATTTTTATTTCACCTTTATTTAACCAGGTAGGCAAGTTAGGCAACTGCGACCTGGCCAAGATAAAGCAAAGCAGTTCGACACATACAACAACATAGAGTTACACATAGAGTAAACAAACATACAGTCAATAATACAGTAGAAAATAACTAATCTATATACAAAGAGTGCAAATGAGGTAAGATAAGGAAGGAAAGGCAATAAATAGGCCATGGTGGCAAAGTATTTACAATATAGCATTTAAACACTGGAATGGTAGATGTGCAGTAGATGAATGTGCAATGTAGAAAAACTGGGGTGCAAAGGAACAAGATAAATAAATACGGTAGGGGATGAGGTAGTTGGTTGGGCAATTTACAGATGAGCTATATACAGGTGCAGGGGTCTGTGAACTGCTCTGACAGCTGGTGAGGGAGATAAGTGTCTCCAGTTTAAGAGATTTTTGTAGTTTGTTCCAGTCATTGGCAGTAGAGAACTGGAAGGAAAGTCGTCCAAAGGAGGAATTGGCTTTGGGGGTGACCAGTGAGATATACCTGCTGGAGCGCGTGCTACGGGTTGGTGCTGCTTTGGTGACCAGCGAGCTGAGATATGGCGGGGCTTTACCTAGCAGGGACTTGTAGATGACCTGGAGCCAGTGGGTATTGCGACGAGTGTAAAGCGAGGGCCAGCCAACGAGAGCGTACAGGTCGCAGTGGTGAGTGGTATATGGGGCTTTGGTGACAAAACGGATGGCACTGTGATAGACTGCATCCAATTTCTTGAGTAGAGTATTGGAGGCTATTTTGTAAATGACATCACCGAAGTCGAGGATCGTTAGGATGGTCAGTTTTACGAGGGTATGTTTGGCAGCATGAGTGAAGGATGCTTTGTTGCGAAATAGGAAGCCGATTCTAGATTTAATTTTGTATTGGAGATGTTTGATGTGAGTCTGGAAGGAGAGTTTACAGTCTAACCAGACATCTAGATATTTGTAGTTGTCCACATAATCTAAGACAGAACCGGCCAGAGTAGTGATGCTGCGGGCAGCGATCGGTTGCATTTAGTTTTACTTGCGTTTAAAACCAGTTGGAGGCCACGGAAGGAGAGTTGTATGGCATTGACGCTCATCTGCAGGGTAGTTAACACAGTGTCCAAAGAGGGGCCAGAAGTATACAGAATGGTGTCGTCTGCGTAGAGGTGGATCAGAGACTCACCAGCAGCAAGAGCGACATCATTGATGTATACAGAGAAGAGAGTCGGTAATGAGGGGAGGTCGTTTGACCGCAAAGGAGAGTGATGGAGTGCTGCATCAGATGACCTGGCCTTCGCAATCACCCGAACTCAACCCAATTGAGATGGTTTGGGATGAGTTGGACAGCAGAGTGAAGGAAAAGCAGCCAACAAGTGCTCAGCATATGTGGGAACTCCTTCAGGACTGTTGGATAAGCATTCCTCAAGAATCTGGTTGAGAGAATGCCAAGAGTGTGCAAAGCTGTCATCAAGGCAAATGGGTGGTTACTTTGAAAAATATAAAATATATTTTGATTTGTTTGACACTTTTTTGGTAACTACGTGATTCCATTTGTCTTTTTTCATAGTTGTACAATGTAGAAAATAGTAAAAATAAAGTAAAACCCTTGAATGAGTAGGTGTGTCCAAACGTTTGACTCGTACTGTAAGTACATTGTAAAGACATATTGAAGTTAGTTATTAAAATAAAGATTTTTGCTCTGGTAGTATCTCTCTGGTAGTATCTCTCATTGGAGGGGCGGCAGGGTAGCCTAGTGGTTAGAGCGTTGGTCTTGTAACCGGAGGGCTGCAAGTTCAAATCCCCGAGCTGACAAGGTAAAAATCTGTCGTTCTGCCACTGAACAAGGCAGTTAACCCACTGTTCCCCGGGCGCTGAAGACGTGGATGTCGATTAAAGGCAGCCCCCCGCACCTCTCTGATTCAGAGGGGTTGGGTTAAATGCGGAAGACACATTTCGGTTGAAGGCATTCGGTTGTACAACTGACTAATAATGGTGACTTTGACTTCATTATTAATCATTCACATCATAATTATGGATAGTTGAATTTTTTATTGCCGCCATTTCTTTCACATAGTTGCCTTTTATAGCGATAGTGTCTTGCACATAAAACCAGAGTATAGACTTCAGAAAAAGGAGTAAATGTCCACTAAAGCTTGAGTGTCTTTGGCACGCGATACAGCTCTCGTCACCCTTGAGATGCTAGCTACTAAACGAAAACGCGCTGACCTGAGACCGGGTGCTAAGATATCTGCTAAAAAGAAACGCACTGGCCTGATACCGGGCGCTAAGATATCTGCTAAAAAGAAACGCACTGACCTGAGACCGGGCGCTAAGATATCTGCTAAAAGGAAACGCACTGACCTGAGACTGGGCGCCAAGATATCTGCTAAAAGGGAACGCACTGACCTGAGACCGGGCGCTAAGATATCTGCTAAAAGGAAACGCACTGACCTGAGACCTGGCGCTAAGATATCTGCTAAAAGGGAACGCACTGACCTGAGACCGGGCGCTAAGATAGCTGCTAAAAGGAAACACACTGACCTGAGACCGGGCGCTAAACTAGTTTCTTCTGGATTGACTAGTGGAGGGACTGAGGGACTGAGAAGTGTGGCTAAAGAAGATGCATAACTGCCATGCTTCCTGTCTATTAATGTCTCTAATCGCTGCTTATCTAATTTTCTTCCCATATTCTCCAATTTCCTCCCTATGATTCCCAGGCTGAGGTAATTGCTTCAGATTATATTTGTGTCTTGACCCCCTCAATTTGCTGTACAGTCATATTGTTAACAATTATGTGAAGTGGTTTAGACTGACTCATTCCTAATTTGACTTTGAAGCTATCCAGGTGTCTCTCTCTCTCACTATCACATGACCTTGAGCTCCTCACTCAGGACAATCATAATCCAGCCAACTGGGCAGTAGAGTTAAACCAAGCACATACTGTATCACAGGGAAATCTTCTGCTAGCTTGCTCAAGTCGTTTAATGCCCCCGCCAAAAGTGTTTCCTTTTTCCGGCCTGTGTTTTATTGGATTTATTGTCCAACACAGCAGCGTTCGTCAGATGGCTCCATTCTTCTCCTACGGGCTGGGCGTTTCTCGTTTCTGCTTATTATCTTCCAAAATAATAATTGAAAGATTCCTTTTGATTCAGTCATAGATAGAGTGAGTCTCTGCCGAGAGAGAGAGAGAGAGAGAGAGAGAGAGAGAGAGAGAGAGAGAGAGAGAGAGACAGACAAGGCATCCAACCCAGAGCCCGACTCAGCTGCACATCACTCACTCTGCCAAGACAGAGTGTGATGTGCAGAAGTAGCCTACTTGATGATGCAGATGTAGCCTACTCAGAGACAGACAGGGCCTTTATGGAAACTGCCTGGTCTGGGCGTCCTCCTGAGCTGTTGCTGTCAGTGAAACTGGATGGAGCGGAAACACTGATAGGAGGGATTTTATTGAAGGTGAATTTTCTGTCTCACTCCACATCCTGTGGCGAGCATCACAAGTCAGGAATTGCTTTATTGAATCGACAATGAAGAAGAACAAGGACTTGAAGTTAATGAAGTGCATGGACAATAATGTTCATTGGCATCAGTGAAGTGTCTCGTGTCTTTCATTCAACAGGCTTATTTTGTAATGGTCTCAATGCATCAAATACAGTTCTCCACTATTGGTTCCTTATTTAACCAGGAAGGTTACCTGCATACAGTAAACACACCTATTAGTCTTATTTCCATACATGACATGGAATTTCTCTCTAGTCAACAATCTGCTATACCTTGTGTATCAAACGACCCAGGGAGTGATCCAAGACCCAGAATCCCCTTAATGCACACCGGAGCCTCTCTACATAACGTCACTGTTCACACATTCTCTTGGTTTATTCAAACATCACGTTATGTTACAGGACACTAGTATGCCCTTTTTCTGGCAAGTTGTCAGGTCAGTTAGTGGAAGGTCACAGTGCTGGTATGGTCTCGCCGAGGGGGAGGCAGCTCAGTGGACTGCAGGTGAAGCGCGTTAAGGCAGAAGACAGTGGCGTGACCTTGATGCCTCATACTGTAGCTTGTGCCTCCTCAGCGGGGGCTGCTGGGATGGGGCGTAATTTCTCTCCACGGTTGACAGCAGCTGAAAGAGCATTAGCCTCTGGCTGATGGGAGCTGTCAGTCAACCAGGGGCCGGAATCAATGTAACACCGTCACGTTGGGGGGACTCATCTATGTCTGTTCTGCAGAGGCAGGCTTAAGTCAGCTACTTCTGAGACAGCCTCAGTTCTGTGTGTGTGTGTGTGTGTGTGTGTGTGTGTGTGTGTGTGTGTGTGTGTGTGTGTGTGTGTGTGTGTGTGTGTGTGTGTGTGTGTGTGTGTGTGTGTGTGTGTGTGTGTGTGTGTGTGTGTGTGTGTGTGTGCATGTGTGTCAGTGATTGCTTTTTGTAGGCTACCTGATTGTGAAAGTTGTTCCAGTATTTCTATCAGCACTGTGTTGACTTTGTCAATTAAATTGAGCTGAACTATAAGCTATTTAGTAGACTTCTTGTTATTGATTCAAGGCGTGTATCTTCTGTCGAAATATGCAAACTCCAACGTTAACCAGAGAGTAATGGCCTTGGAACTTATAATTGAATTGGAGGTAATTACAGATACACCACGGGAGTCAATTAAACATAAATTATAGTAAATGTGCTGTAACAGAATATACATTATGTTGTGCATTATAGGCCACTTTGTGAAACTAATATCTGGACCTACAGTGCCTTCAAAAAATATTCATACCCTTATTCCACGTTTTGTTGTTATAGCCTGAATACAAAATGTATTAAATTGTTTGTTTTTTCTCACCCATCTACATACAGTACCGCGTAATGTAGTGGAAACATGTTTCTAGAATTTATTGACAATTAAATACAGAAATATCTATTTTACATAAGTATTCACACCCCCAGGTCAATTCTTTTTAGAAGGACCTTTGGCAGCAGTTACAGCTGTGAGTCTTTTTGGGTAAGTTTCTAAGAGCTTTTCACACCAGGGTTGTACAAAAGGTTCCCGTTACTCTTTTCAAAATTCTTCAAGCTCTGTCAAATTGGTTGTTGATCATTGCTAGACAACAGTTTTCAGGTCTTGCCATAGATTTTCAAGTAGATTTAAGTCAAATCTGTAACTCGGCCACTCAGAAACATTCACTTTCTTCTTGGTAAGCAACTTCTGCTGAAAGGTGAAGTCATCTCCCAGTGTCTGGTGGAAAGCAGACTGAATCAGGCTTTCATCTAGGGATTTGCCTGTGCTTAGCCCCATTCTGTTTCTTTTTTATCCTGAAAAACTCCCCAGTCCTTAACGATTACAAGCATACCCATAACATGATGCAGCCATCACTATGCTTGAAAATATGGAGAGTGGTACTCACTAATGTGTTGTATTGGATTTTCCTCAAACATAGCGCTCCGTATTAAGGACAAAAAGTTAATTGCTTTGCCTCAACTTTTGTTGTATTACTTTAGTGCCTTGTTGCTAACAGGATGCATGTTTTGGAACATTTGTATTCTGTACAGGCTTCCTTCTTTTCGTTCTATCAATTAGGTTAGAATTGTGGAGTAACTACAATGTTGTTGATTCATCCTCAGTTTTCTCCTATCACAGCCCTTAATTCAACTCTGTAACTGTTTTAAGGTCCCCATTGGCCTGGCCTCATGGTGAAATCCCTGAACTTCATCATGCTCAAAGGGATATTCATTGTCTCCTTTTTTTTACCCTTTTACTGTACCAATAGGGGACCTTCTTTGTGAAGGATTGGAAAACCTCCCTGGTCTTTGTGGTTGAATCTGTTTGAAATTCACTGCTCAACTGAGTGACCTTACAGATAATTATATCTCTGTACAGAGATGAGGTAGTTATTCAAAAAGAATGTTAAACAATAGTATTGCAACTTATTATGTGACTTGTTAAGCACATTTATTCTCCTGAACTTATTTAGGCTTGCCATAACAATTTGTTTAAAACAATTATGAAGAACATAATTCCACTTGGGCATTATGGGGTATTGTGTGCAGGCCAGTGACAAGCAATCTCAATTTAATTGAATTAAAATTCAGGCTGTAACACAATAAAATATGGAACAAGTCAAGGGGTGTGAATATTTTTCATGAAAAAAATCAATTGGAACCCTTTGGTCCAAAGTCCATTACTTTTCTCTGCAGGGGATTCCACCTCTCAAATAGCTTACTGTGAGATATGCTCGTTCTAAATTGGCCTGAAGGGTGTTTTCAAACTGCATGTGAGGTAGAACAAACTGACCTGGGTGGGAGAGTCCATGCCAATAAAACGAATCAGAATCCCAGGCTTGTTGAAAATAATGAACAGGTGGCAGTGTATGCCACTCTCACAACCTGCTGGGGATGCTAAATGACTCTTTCTCTCTCTCTCTCTTGCTCTCTACATAAGTTTGCACTGCCTCGTATGTGGCTCATCAGCACACTATAGTCTCAGTTCTACAGTAATCTGTGGTGATTGCTTATTGTAATTTATCGAGGCCAAGATGGCAGATGCCCATTGCAGCTAGGTATTCATACACATTCAAAGACACGTGAGTTCTGTAAGCATGCATGGTGAGATGAGAGTAGGAACAGAATTGCTGATGTGTAGATTGAGATGCAGCTCATCTCTGGCTTAAACTGACGGGTTTTGATGGGGATTATTTTATTATGTTACTTAGATTCACCCACAGGTGGGTCAATTGACTCTAGTTTTTTTTAAGGTATCTGTGACCAACAGATGCATACAGTATCTGTATTCCCAGTCATGTGAAATCCATAGATTAGGACCTAATGAATTTATTTAAATTGACAGATTTCCTTATATGAATTGTAACTCAGTAAATTCTTTGAAATTGTTACATGTTTCATTTATATTTTTGTTCAGTGCAGGGATAAAGTGACTAGGCAACAGGATAGATAATAAACAGGAGCAGCAGCATACAGTATGTGATTAGTTAAAAAAGGGATGAATTCAGATTGTCCGGGTAGCTTTTTGGCTAACTATTTAACCAACTTTTTAGCAGTGTTTACTCTTCGAGGTTCAGTAAATAGTTTTACTATGACTTCGGCAGTATTTGGACGAACCAAGTCCTGGGCCATGTGAAGGAACATTTTAAAGGCCCACTTGTTTTGGCATCGGAGATACATTTTTGCCATTGTCAAGATCCTGCATTCTCAAAATGTTGTCATTGGGCAGAGAGATTTTCTGTTGTTGCAGCTTTAAAGCTATTATCCTGCAATTCTACAATTTAAAAGATACATTTTAAAGCTAAAATGCAGTGCATTTCTGTAAAAAAAATTGGGTGGGGGGGAATGCAATTGTTTTGAATTGAAAAATGTGTAATTGGTAGAGTACTGTGGATACCAATATCCCTGTGAGCCTCCCAGGCCCATGTTGCCCAGGGTTAAGGACATAAATTGTAGATTATTACATTTGGTGTTTCTCAAAATGCTTACTACCGTGCTCCGAGCACGCATATTGGAGCACAGGAGGGTCAGCGTCAGAGTCTAAATCCAAGTATGCGAAACGGAGCACGGAGGGCACTTCTCGAATGCGTACTCCATTTGTAAATATTACTGTTAGCTAGCCAGATAGACACGAATAATTGACATCTATCTTGCACAATATTTGTTTTAGTTCACTTTGCCCGTTAAACTATCTGGTTAGCTACATTATTACGATTAACATATAGCTAGATGATAGTTAATGGAGTTAAACAGTTGCTCTGTGTATATCTTGTTTCATCTATTGTTGCAATTGTCCTGGCTGGAAGAAGGTTCAGTGAATGGGTAAATCCATAGGTCAATAGGGCTAACTAGGTAGCTAGCTACCCACGAAGAATTGGTAGCTACCCATGAAAATTGTACATCTACTACTGTACCTCGCATAACATTCGTATAAGGTCTTCTCAAATGTCAAGTTTTATGCATTCTTAACAATCTCATCCTCACAAGAACGTACTCAAAAGAACATTGTCAGAGAATACACTCGGAACATGAGAGTGTGGAGCACGGTTGTTTGTGTATTGAGAAACACCCATTGTATTGTATTACACCCTCTAAACTTATTTCCCCCCACCGCCGCCGCATAAGATTCTATAATGGTTAGGTTTCACCAACTTCCCACTTTGGTAGAGTGTGCTGTGGGAACAAGAATAATAAACCATCAGTGAAACATAAGAATCAGATTTTCTACTAGATTAAGCTTTCTCCAGTAGGCTACGGAGTCTTCGTGGACTATCGATTCCCTGTAGGAACTGCTATCCCTCCTACTCCAGGCCAGTACAGCTAAACCAACACGTTCCTTCAATGAATATTCCCACTGGCGCTAGGAGGGGAAGCTGGCTGGGTCATGCCACTACATTACAGGAAAATAAAAAACATTACTTTTCTCCCCCATACAGTGAGGGGTCAAATACTTATTTCCCTCATTAAAATTCAAATAAATTTCTAAAATTTTTCACATGCGTTTTTCTGGATTTTTTTTTGTTATTCTCTCTCACTGTTCAAATAAACCTACCATTAAAATTATAGACTGATCATTCTTTGTCAGTGGGCTAACATACAAAATAAGCAGGGGATCAAATACTTTTTTTCCCTCTGCAAAACATGACTTAGTACTTGGTGGCAAAACCCTTGTTGGCAATCACAGAGGTCAGACGTTTCTTGTAGTTGGCCAACAGGTTTGCACACATCTCAGGAGGGATTTTGTCCCACTCCTCTTTGCAGATCTTCTCCAAGTCATTAGTCCTCCACAGATTTTCTATGGGATTAAGGTCTGGAGACTGGCTAGGCCACTCCGGGACCTTAATGTGCTTCTTCTTGAGCCACTCCTTTGTTGCCTTTGCTGTGTGTTTTGGGTCATTGTCAAGCTGGAATACCCATCCACGACCCATTTTCAATGCCCTGACTGATGATTTGACGGTACATGGCCCTGTCCATCGTCCCTTTGATGAGGTGAAGTTGTCCTGTCCCATTAGCAGAAAAACACCCGCCGCAAAGCATAATGTTTCCACCTCCATGTTTGACGGTGGGGATGGTGTTCTTGGGGTCATAGGCAGCATTCCTCCTCCTCCAAACACAGCGAGTTGAGTTGATGCCAAATAGCTCCATTTTGGTCTCATCTCACCACAACACTTTCACCCAGTTGTCCTCTGAATCATTCAGATGTTCATTGGCAAACTTCAGACGGGCATGTATATGTGCTTTCTTGAGCAGGGGGACCTTGCGGGCGCTGCAGGATTTCCATGGTGGAGAGTTTGGAATCTGATTGATTTATTGCTTCTGTGGACAGGTGTCTTTTATACAGGTAAAAAACTGAGATTAGCAGCACTCCCTTTAAGAGTGTGCTCCTAATCTCAGCTCGTTACCTGTATAAAAGACACCTGGGAGCCAGAAATCTTTCTGATTGAGAGGGGGTCAAATACTTATTTCCCCCCATTAAAATGCAAATTAATTTATAACATTTTTCACATGCGTTTTTCTGGATTGTTTTGTTGTTATTCTGTCTCTCACTGTTCAAATAAACCTACCATTAAAATTCTAGACTGATCATTTCTTTGTCAGTGGACAAACGTACAAAATCAGCAGGGGATCAAATACTTTTTTCCCTCACTGTAAGTGCCCACAATGTAAAGGAAAATAAACTGCTATTTCTCCTGCAGGAAACAGGACAATTCATGTCCCTCTCCTTGGGTAAGTGCTAGTGACAGCTCCCAGACGCTCTCACCTCGGCAGACTCCGCTGAGCCAGGAGTATTTTCCCAACATCAGAAGGAGCTCTGTAGAGAGAGATAGAGAGCACTGCCCTGCAGAGCACAACACTACTGAGATGCTTAGATTCTCTTAGATCTGACTGACAAGCCCTTCTAAACAAATTAACTCACCAGACAAGGTTTTAGTCCAGAATGTGTGGCAATTACTTATTTGGTACCATTATCAACTAGGTTTCCATCCAATTGGCGACAGATTTTCATGCGAATATTCTTGAATCCGCATGAAGAAAATATGCATGTGCTCCCACCAGTGGTGTGTTTCCACCAAATGGACTTGTTGCGGATAAAAATACCTGTGTGTGACGACATAGTGCACACAAAATGTCATTTTTCGCTTAAGTTTTCATGTACTGAATAATAATCTAAAGTTCAATGTGTTTCCATCACATTTTCAACTCTACCAATAGTTTTGTCACAAAATCTACTCTGGTCTTGGCATGTTTACTCTAGCTAAGTAGCCAACAGCTCGCAGATACAGTACGGGTAGGCTGTGCGGGTAGGATAGTCTACATGATGAGATTATTATGGATCAGAGCGATAATAGTTTTATTTGTCCAATGGCAGTCAAGCATCAATCTCATGTCACCAGAAAAGACCCTCAATATGTATTGGAAAGGAGCATCAAGCTCATCACCTTGCACTTCCACCACCCTGTGAAGTTCATCATAACTTATTTCATCTGTAGCCTAATAAACTGCATGCTTTCCCGAGTCCACACAACATATTATCGCATGACTCCAAGTTTACTTCAATATGATGGCAATTATAGAGGCGTTTCCAGTTTCCACTGCCATTTCTCACATAATTAATTAGTTACAGACGCACAAATATCATATCCCTCTCATCATTATTCACGATTTATTCAGTATTATTCGTAATCATGGTAGCATCCACATTCATGTAGAAGTGCTTAGAAACATATTCTATTCTTATTTACAATACTAATGACTCCAAAATGACACAATCCATTATTTACCATTCATTTCAACACATTTTTTAAAGTCACAAGATTGATGTAATAATTGCATGCTATCAATATGGGACCATATAAAAGGTTATTACTTTAACCTTTTACTGCAGTGGGCTAATTCAGGCTCAAACAGAGATATTCTTGGTAGTCTTTAACAAATCTACTCTGAAACTAAAGTATATATCGCACACACGTGGTTATGGGCTTAAAAATGAAGACACCTGTACCATGTCAGATATACATACTGAACCAAAATATAAATGCAACATGTAAAGTGTTGGTCCCATGTTTCATGTGCTGAAATGAAAGATCTGATGAATTTTCCATGCGCACAAAAATATTATTTATCTCAAATATTGTGCACAAATTTGTTTACGTCCCTGTTAATGGCTGCGCCCCTGCCCAGTCATGTGAAATCCATAGATTAGGGCTGATTGATTTGATTTCAATTGACTGATTTACTTATATGAATTATAACTCAGTAAAATCATTGAAATTGTGGCATGTTGCAATTATATTTTTGTTCAGTATACAGTAGATTTGAAATGTATTACATTTTGAGTTTGGATCCCAATATTACACTTTATATATATTAAAGAAGACTGAAATATAACAAAACAGTTTGACATAGAAACACCGGAATTATCTTTATTATCTTTATTAACCTCTTCGGGCTAGGTGGGCAGTGTTCGGAAGTACGGAGAGCCTGACGTGCCCATAGTAAACTGCCTGTTACTCAGGCCCAGAAGCTAGGATATGCGTATAATTGGTAGTATTGGATAGAAGTTTTGAAATCTATCCATAAAATGTGTTTTTTTTTTTATGTCACAGTTTTTCCATTGACTTGCTATTCACTATAGAGGGGATTAGCTCCCAGATTGCAGTTCCTATGGCTTCCACTAGATGTCAACAGTCTTTAGACATAGTTTCAGGCTTGTTTTTTGAAAAATGAACAAGCAATATAGAAGTTTTGATAAGTGGCTGTTGGAACTGACACTACTCTTTTGCGCACGTGACTGTGTGCGCGCTCTTCGTTATTTTTATTTTCTATTGAACAGGCTATTCTCCGTCTGAAATTTTTTCGTTTATTTACATATTAGGGTACCTGAGGATTGATTAGAAATGTTGTTTGACTTGTTTGGACAAAGTTTATCGGTAACTTTTCTAGGTTTCCTGTGTCTGTATGTTGAACGAGTGGATTACTGAACAAAACGCGCCAACCAAAGTTTTTTGGGATATAAAGAGGAACTTTATCGAACAAAACGACCATTCTTTGTGTTCTTGGGACCCGTGGGATTGCAACCAGAGGAAGATCTTCAAAGGTAAGTGATTTATTTTATCGCTATATTGGATTTTGTAACGCCTGTGTTGGTTTGAAATATATTTACATGCAGGAAGTATGTTCTCAGATAATCAAATGCTATGCTTTCGCTGTAAAGCCTATTGTAAATCAGACAAAGCTAAAGAATGATGTAAGGCACTTGTATTTTCATTAATGTTTAATATTACGATTTTTGTATTTTTAATTTGACGCTCTGCAATTTCAAATTGATCCCGTTAGCGGGATGCGATCCGTAACAGGTTAATGATGAAATGATGACATATTAATAACATTCCACCCATGAGTCTAAAGAGGGCACTTTGGTCATTGACTGCCGGAAAGGGCTACTACACACATAAGTTAATTTGTGCCAATCCTTTTGGTCGCCTAAAACTGGGGTAACTATGTACAAAAAGTGCTGTAATTTCTAAACAGTTCACCCGATATGGGATGAAAATACCCTCAAAGTAAAGCTGAGAGTCTGCACTTTAACCTCATAGTCATTGTATCATTTCAAATCCAAAGTGCTGGAGTACAGAGCCAAAACAACAACAACAATTAATTTGACATTTTTTCTGCCACATGGCTTTGTTTCTTTTTCATCGAAGCAGGACAGGGGCATTCTCAGACTTTTGTCCAACACTTTAAACTAGTCCACTCTTGCCTACAGTCACCCATGAGAAGACTGTCAGTAAGAGTATACAGTACAGTATGTGATGTTAATGTGATAGTTACATGTGTTTGATCTCAGGTGCTTTGACTTCCCTCAATGGCTCTGTCAAACTATCCCCCAGCTCCCCAACATGTCAGGCTGTCTCTTCAGAGGTACTTTAACATCTCACAACTGATTTCTTGACGTTTTAAAGGGGAAATCTACAGTTCAAACAATAACAAAGCGAACACCCCACCACTGTTTCGGTAAACAGCTGAGTAATGGGGCTAGAGAAATGTAACCACTCTCAAATTTATAGACAGAGCTATGGTGCAAGACAGACAAACAAAGGAGTTAAACAAGCTGATATGTTGGGTTCTCATGGAGTGTGACAGTTGAACTAAGCTCATGAGGCATAAGTTATATTCTTGAAGAATCAATGGCTATGTATCATGCATTTTAGCAACCGCAGATTCCCACTTTAAAGACTGCAGAGCTGCAGAGGCTCCCAGGAGTGAGTTCCTCTCCTCCCTGACTTTGGGTTTTCAATCTCCTTCAGCCCTTCTCGTGACGGAGCACTGGGAAACTTTGGTGACAACATTACACCCTCGTCTGTGGGCCTAAGTTATCATCCTCTGTCTGTCTGTGTGATTTATGGGGCGCAGGATGCTCCCGTCCATTCAGGAGCATCATACACTGGTTAGTGGGCGGCGCCATCTGTTCTCCACTTGCTCCCGTCCATTCAGGAGCATCATACACTGGTTAGTGGGCGGCGCAATCTGTTCTTCACTTGCTCCCGGCCATTCAGGAGCGTCATACACTGGATAGTGGGCGGCGCCATCTCTTCTCCACTTGCTCCCGTCCATTCAGGAGCATCATACACTGGTTAGTGGGCGGCGCCATCTCTTCTCCACTTGCTTCAGGCCATTCAGGAGCATCATACACTAGTTAGTGGGCGGCGCCATCTGTTCTCCACTTGCTTCAGGCCATTCAGGAGCATCATACACTGGTTAGTGGGCGGCGCCATCTCTTCTCCACTTGCTCCCGGACATTCAGGAGCATCATACACTGGTTAGTGGGCGGCGCCATCTGTTCTCCACTTGCTTCAGGCCATTCAGGAGCATCATACACTGGTTAGTGGGCGGCGCCATCTCTTCTCCACTTGCTCCCGGCCATTCAGGAGCATCATACACTGGTTAGTGGGCGGGGCCATCTCTTCTCCACTTGCTCCCGGCCATTCAGGAGCATCATACACTGGTTAGTGGGCGGCGCCATCTCTTCTCCACTTGCTCCCGTCCATTCAGGAGCATCATACACTGGTTAGTGGGCGGCGCCATCTCTTCTCCACTTGCTCCCGGCCATTCAGGAGCATCATACACTGGTTAGTGGGCGGCGCCATCTGTTCTCCACTTGCTTCAGGCCATTCAGGAGCATCATACACTGGTTAGTGGGCGGCGCCATCTCTTCTCCACTTGTTTCTAAAAAATACTGTATGTTTTTTCAGAAAAGCCATTCCTCTGCTCTGTTGTGAGGATGTCTCTCATACTCTTTGCCGAATACCCACAAGACACTGAGGCTTCGCAAGCTCATCACAGAGCCTTTTTAAAATCTATGCATCTTAGAGGAGAAATACCCTATAGCAGTGAACCTTGAGGCACTGTCCCCTGAGGGAATGATGTTAGACAGCCACTCTGCAGCTCTGTGACATCTATTCAGTAGGTAGAGTTCACTCTCAGTGTTATGCTTTCACTGTGTCTCACTTACAGTGAGATCTAATCAAACACCAGTTAAGCACTATTCTGCAATGAGTATGACAGACCATGGACCAACAGAGCCATTCTACCTGAGCTTCTGAGAGGACAAAGTGGTGACCAACAAAGCCATTCTACCTGAGTGGTGAGTTTTCCCTGAAGGAAGCAAGCCGCCCTCCATCCTACACTTAGGGTTGGCTGTGAGGTTCACATTTACACTCTCCGGCCCTGAAGTCTTTGACATGATGCCCTCTTACTGCAGCAAGCCCCCCTCCATCCTTAGTTGAATGCCAGCCAATGGTTGGTATTATTCACGGAGGAAGTAAAAGCATGGAAGCACTAATAAACCTTTCACTTCCATTGACAGGTGACAAGATAGTGTATGGATCGCTGACGTAAATGACTACACTGAACTTAGAACAATTAGATAAGAAACTTCAGTGGAACCTAACAGAATGTTCAGAATGAAAGTGTAAAGTTGCCTTTGATCTGTGTTGATGATCTTGGAGATTCACTCTAGGCTAGGCAAGCAAGGAAGGTCTTGAGTGAAATACTTTTCACACTAATTATTTTACAGTGCCATAGACTCATTATCCAGCCATTCAAAAGGATAAAGTACAGATCACAGTGGGACTTCCGTCATGTAAAATCAATGGGGAGTAGTGGAACAGGCTAGGTGCTGATGTGGCAGGCCTGCTGTGGCACTCCGCTGCTTGATTGCTTGATGGAGGAGCCCTTGATAGATGGATGAATGGATGGATAGATGGTTGGATGGATGGATGTGCTCAGTCATACCAGACCTGACTATAAGCTTTTTATTTCCATGGAACAGTTGTATCAGTGTGTTGGAGTGGTGTTTCCATCACTAGCCACTAATGAATAGCCTTTTCTGGGAATTAATTTGGGCCTAGAATAACGAGCGACATCTGTGGCTTGGCTTGACTTAGTCATTGTGGGAGCCCGCTGGCACCGCAAGTGTCATAAGGTGCTATTCTGCTGGCTTTTGCATCATGCAGTCGTAAAGATGGCAGCTCTGTCTTCTAGCCTTGATAATTTAACCCTCCACTTTCATAACATGCCTCACACTAAATTTGAATAGAACTTGTTCACATGTTGGATATTGGCAAACCAAGGTAATAGCTTTGAATAGATGTTGGTGTGTTGGTTTCTTCTATTTTGTGTTATAAGGCAAGTTGCATTAGAGTCACATTACAGCAATTTGGTTTCTGACTCCCAATACAATATAATAATATCAAACCTTGTAAGCTGTTAGGATTTGTACGAAATGTAAGAAAAATGCGACGTCATAGGCTGATCTTCTTCTTCTTCCTTCTTTTCTCTTCTTCCTCCTCTTCTTCTCCCTCCCCCTCCTCTTCCTTCTCCATCTCCACAACCCCGTTCCTCCTCCACCTCCTCTTTCACCTCTTCATCCTCCTCATCTTCATCTTCTGCCTCCTCCTCTCCTGTAGGTACTCGTTCCAGGATGAGGAGGACATGTTCATGGTGGTGGATCTGTTGCTGGGAGGAGACCTGCGCTATCACCTCCAGCAGAACGTTCACTTCTCAGAGAGCACCGTCAAGCTGTACGTCTGTGAGATCGCCCTGGCGCTGGGCTACCTCCGCAGCAAACGCATCATCCACAGGTGAGTGGGAGAGACACCTTCGTCATCATCATCCGCATTCCGCATCGCCATCCACAGAGAAGTTATTTTTTACAACCAAATCTCTATGTAAATGGCATGTTATAGAAGGGTCCAGACACTTTTTTTATGAGATTTCACGTTTTAAAGACACAGCCCAAACAGCAAATCACTTCCTCATCCTCATTGTGTAGTATGAGTTCCCTTAAAAAAACAAGAACAAAGGCTCCAAAAACACCCATATACGATCTTTTAGAAACGGCAAAGCTCTTAGTATATTCATGCAGGTCTTTAGATGTTGTACACATGAAATTGTGTCATTCCGAACTTTATCCACAATGTTATATTCCCTTTTAGTTTAAATGTACAATGTAATACTCACTCGGTTTCCAAATCACATAGAGGGCTTGGGTTGATGCACGATAGCAACCAAAGCCCATGTCGGTCAGTTAATAACATTCCATCATTGGTTACTCTGAGAGTTCCTCATATTGACATTGGCTGCAGAATCCTTCCTCTATTACTAATAGAGTAGACCAAATGGTTTTATGCAATCTTATAGCCATACCAACTATGTCAATATCAACCGTCAGAAAGGGCCTGCAACCGCCTATTGAACTGAGCTTGTTTGAGTTGGAGACTCCCATGTGATTTTAAAAATCAATAAGGACTTGGGTTGATGCATCTGAACATTAGGAGCTTACTTCCTAAACTGGATTACATCAAGATCTGGGCTATGCAGACAAATCTGGACATTCTGGAAACTTGGATCTCTGGGGACGTTGTGGACTCTGATATTAATATTGAGGGTTATAATGTGTTCAGAACTGATAGACAGGGTAGAGGTGGTGGCCATTCTTA
The DNA here is from genome assembly GCA_030435695.1 of Brachymystax lenok tsinlingensis. Lineage (NCBI taxonomy): Eukaryota > Metazoa > Chordata > Actinopteri > Salmoniformes > Salmonidae > Brachymystax > Brachymystax lenok. The sequence goes on from CM059795.1 coordinate 49,158,417, forward strand.
TTAAAACTAATTTTGCTGTCTCTTTACCAAAATCCTTTTCCATTATCAAAAACTTTGAGCTATCTTTAAACCTTTGTTTGGGGAAAAATGTATCTGTAACTGTCATAGGGGTCTACGGTCCTCCCTCTGCTAATCTTTGTGCACTAGAGGAGTTAACTCGTTTGTTGTTTTCTTTTACTAAATCAGAAGTGCATCAAATGCAGAAAAATAATCAAATGCAGACCGCATTATCTACCAAGAGAATTCTCCTCGATTATAATCACAGCCGTGTACATCCCCCCTCAAGCTGACACATCGACGGCACTGAAAGAAATTCATTTCACTCTAGGTAAATTGGAAACCACATATCCTGAGGCTGCATTTATTGTGGCTGGGGATTTTAATAAGGCTAATTTGAAAACAACTGAAATTTTACCAGCATATCGAATGTGCCACCCGGGCTGGTAAAATCCTGGATCATTGTTATTCCAACTTCCGTGATGCATACAAGGCTATTCTCCGCCCTCCTTTCGGCAAGTCTGACCATGACTCCATTTTGTTGCTCCCAGCCTACAAACAGAAACTAAAACAGGAAACGCCCGTTCTCAGGTCTGTTCAACGCTGGTCGGACCAATCTGATTCCATGCTGCAAGATTGCTTCGAGCACGTGGACTGGGATATGTTCCGGATAGCATCTGACAACAACATTGATGTATATGCTGATTCGGTGAGCGAGTTTATTAGCAAGTGCATTGGTGATGTTGTACCCATAGCAAATATTAAAACCTTCCCCAACCAGAAACCGTGGATTGATGGCAGCATTCGCAAGAAAAACTGAAAGCGCGAACCACTGCTTTTAACCAGGGTAAGGCTACCGGAAACATGACTGAATACAAACAGTGTAGCTATTCCCTCCGCAAGGCAATCAAACAAGCTAAGCGTCAATATAGAGACAAAGTTGAGTCACAATTCAGCGGCTCAGACACAAGAGAAATGTGGCAGGGTCTACAGTCAATCACGGACTACAAAAAGAAAACCAGCCCTGTTGCGGACCATGACGTCCTGCTCCCAGACAAGCTAAACAACTTCTTTGCTCGCTTTGAGGACAATACAGGACAATTTTGGCCTGCTACCAAAACCTGCGGGCTCTCCTTCACCGCAGCCAATGTGAGAAAAACATTTAAATGTGTTAACCCTCGCAAGGCTGCCGGCCCAGATGGCATCCCTGGCCGTGTCCTCAGAGCATGCGCAGACCAGCTGGCTGGTGTATTTACGGACATATTCAATCAGTCCCTATCCCAGTCTGCTGTTCCCACATGCTTCAAGAGGGCCACCATTGTTCCTGTTCCCAAGAAAGCTAAGGTAACTGAGCAAAGCATGAAGTGCTTTGAGAGACTAGTCAAGGATCATATCACCTCCATCCTGCCAGACACCCTGGACCCACTCCAATTTGCTTACCGTCCCAATAGGTCCACAGACGACGCAATCGCAATCACACTGCATACTGCCCTAACCCATCTGGACAAGAGGAATACTTATGTAAGAATGCTGTTCATCGACTACAGCTCAGCATTTAACACCATAGTTCTCTCCAAGCTCGTCATTAAGCTCGAGGCCCTGGGTCTCAACCCAGCCCTGTGCAACTGGGTCCTGGACTTCCTGACGGGCCGGCCCCAGGTGGTGAGGGTAGGAAACAACATCTCCACCCCGCTGATCCTCAACACTGGGGCCCCACAAGGGTGTGTGCTCAGCCCTCTCCTGTACTCCCTGTTTACCCATGACTGCGTGGCCAAGCACGCATCCAACTCAATCATCAAGTTTGCTGACGACACTACAGTGGTAGGCTTGATTACCAACAACGACGAGACGGCCTACAGCGAGGAGGTGAGGGCCCTCGGAGTGTGGTGTCAGGAAAATAACCTCTCACTCAATGTCATCAAAACAAAGGAGATGATCGTGGACTTCAGGAAACAGGAGAGGGAGCACCCCCCTATCCACATCGAGTGGACAGTAGTGGAGAAGGTGGAAAGTTTTAAGTTCCTCGGCGTACACCTCACGGACAAACTGAATTGGTCCACCCACACAGACAGCATGGTGAAGAAGGCGCAACAGCGCCTCTTCAACCTCAGGAGGCTGAAGAAATTTGGCTTGTCACCAAAATCACTCACAAACTTCTACAGATGCACAATCAAGAGCATCCTGTCCGGCTGTATCACTGCATGGTACGGCAACTGCTCCGCCCACAACCGTAAGGCTCTCCAGAGGGTAGTGAGGACTGCACAACGCATCACCGGGGGTAAACTACCTGCCCTTCAGGACACCTACACCACCCGATGTCACAGGAAGGCCAAAAAGATAATCAAGGACAACAACCACCCGAGCCACTGCCTTTTCACCCCGCTATCATCCAGAAGGCGAGGTCAGTACAGGTGCATCAAAGCTGGGACCGAGAGACTGAAAAACAGCTTCTACCTCAAGGCCATCAGACTGTTAAACAGCCATCACTAACATTGAGTGGCTGCTGCCAACATACTGACTTAAATCTCTAGCCACTTTAAACATAGGAATTGGATGTAACAATGTATCACTAGCCACTTTAAACAATTTTGTATATAATGTTTACGTATCCGACATACTCATATCAAATGTATACACTGTACTCTAAACCATCTACTGAATCTTGCCTATTCCGTTCGGCCATCGACCCAAATCTCTAGCCACTTTAATAATTATAATTGGATGAAATAATGTATCACTAGCCCTCTGGGTTTTCTATGGTGGTTTTGGTCAGGACGTGACTAGGGTGGGTTCTAGTTATTGTATGTCTATGTTGGTGTTGTGTATGGTTCCCAATTAGAGGCAGCTGTTTGTCGTTGCTTCTAATTGGGAATCTTATTTAGTTTGTCCTCTCCCCACCTGTGTTGTGGGTTGTTTTGTTTTGTTTATGTGCTGTGTGTGACACACTTATGGTCTGGTTGTCTGGTTGTCTGGTTGTCTGGTTGTCTGGTTGTCTGGTTGTCTGGTTGTCTGGTTGTCTGGTTGTCTGGTTGTCTGGTTGTCTGGTTGTCTGGTTGTCTGGTTGTCTGGTTGTCTGGTTGTCTGGTTGGGTCTTGTAAGTTTCACTTTGAATTAAAATATGTCGAACTCCACCCACGCTGCGCTTTGGTCCGTTATTCAAGACGATCGTGACACCAGCTGGTGAATAAGCCTAAATGGCCCAACCCCAAAGATCCTTAAAAGTGAACTCTGATCTTATTTCAACGAATGCACCAGAGAAAAATACTGGTGTCTTCACCCAAGATATTAGTGACCAGTTCTTTGTGTTACAAAAATCTAAGTCTTGTGTCATCACAAGGAGGAACTTTAAGAACTTTTTTACATGATCTTTATTTTAGTGACCTTGATTGTATTTCAGCTAATCCCTGAACCTGATGTAGTTTTCAGCCTTTTGCAGATGTCTTCAATACTATTGTGTATAATTATGCTCCTTTCAAAAAATTAAGGGTTAAAGGTAGATTGAATGCCTGGTACACTCCGGAATTATCAAAAGTAATTCATAAAAGAGACAGCACTTGGGTCAAGGCCAGTAACACAGGATTAGACCCGGACTGGTAAGCTTTTAAGCAACTGATGAATCATTGTGTAAGACAAATCATAAAGTCAAAAAATTGCATCATTTATGCATTTAATCACCATTTTATTTCAGCGGGCTATCTTTTAGAACTCCTAAGCATATTCACAATTATATTGGGCTGGATGGTGATAGGGGGAAACTTGCTGAATGATCAAATAAATGATAGTCAAAGATTTCTTTTTTAGGCTATTTACAGAAAAATAACTCCTGGAATCATTACTAGCAATAGACAAGAAATCCACAGGGGCCGACCAAGTGTGCAGCGCCCATCATTGTTGGCTCAATAACCCACATTCTTTATTTAACATTGTTATCAGGGAATATTCCAAGTGTGGAAATTAGCTCATGTGTTGCCACTCCATAAGGGCAGGGATAGTAGTGATCTTAAAGGAAATGTTAACCCATTTTTTATGTGATATTGTTTTTGTGCATCTCTGATGTTCTATCAATTCCATGGGTCATTTCACGTTTTCATGTGTGTCTGAGTTATTGGCATTCAAGCAGGCAGAAATCCGTCCGGAATGACGTAGCACTGTGATAAAGTGACATTCGGAGAATGTCTTCTCTCGAATGAGCCATTGATCATATTTTTGCGATATTCCTACCTTGAGAAGTGTGTTATTTAACGGAGGGTCTGGCACATTTTTCCTATGTCTGCCTCTTTAGTCCAGGGTGCATTGCATGGTGCCGTTGCCAGAGATATTATAGAAAGGAGATAGCTGTAAAATCACCTAAACAAACTACACTAACTAGCTACTTCACATGCTGATGTTGTCTTTGTGTATAGCTACGTTTGCTTGCTACCTAGCTAGCTATCTAGCTAGCCAGTTGGCCCATAGAGAGAGCATTGCATTGTGGATTTTGTAGTCGACTTGACCTGCAACAGATTTCCACAACGATTTTCCATGTTGCTACCAACTTTATTATAACGCCAAAATGAAACATTTGTTCACAAAAAAATATTGTTCTCATGTCTTAGTGTTATTTAACACTGTAACATAAAGGAATGAGTGATTTGGGCTGGATTTTTCTTTTAATAATTATCACCCCATTTCCAGGCTTCCTTTTCTAGCTAAGTTTCTTGAATCCTTCCTAATGTACAACTTTGATATTTTTTATTTGAGAAATTTATTTTGAATGTAAAGCAATCAGGGTTTAGGCCTGGGCATAGCCCTATTACAGCAACTACTTTAGTTGTTAATGATCTTGTCAATTCCTTAGACACTAAAATGAAATGTGCTGCTTTGTTTGAGGACCTGTCAAAAGGTTTTGATACTGTTGTTCATGCTATTTTATTGAATAAGTTGAGCCTTGATGCCTGTTCGTGGTTTTATGATTATCTTAGTGACAGAACTCAGGCCGTCGTGATTGATGAGGTTAAGTCCGAAGTTCTTGAAGTACAGTGCCTTCAGAAAGTATTCAGACCTCTTGACTTTTTCCACATTTTGTTACATTACAGCCTTATTCTAAAATGGATTAAATAGTTTTTCCCCGCCTTCATCAATCTACACACAATACCCCATAATGACAAAGCAAAAAAATGGTTTTCTGCTAATGTATGAAAAACCTGAAATATCACATTTAGATAAGTATTCAGACCCTTTACTCAGTACTTTGTTGAAGCACCTTTGGTGGCGATTACAGCATCGAGTCATCTTGGGTCCTACGCTACAAGCTTGGCACGCCTGTATTTGGGGAGATTCTCCCATTCTTCTCTGCAGATCCTCTCAAGCTCTGTCAGGTTGTAAGGGGAGAATTGCTGCACAGCTATTTTCAGGTCTCTCCAGAGATGTTCGATCGGGTTCAAGTCTGGGCTCTGGCTGGGCCACTCAAGGACATTCAGAGACTTGTCCTGAATACACTCCTGCGTTGTCTTGGCTGTGTGCTTAGGGTCGTTGTCCTGTTGGAAGGTGAACTTTCGCCCCAGTCTGAGGTGCTGAGCGCTCTGGAGCAGGTTTTCATCAAGGATCTCTCTGTACTTTGCTCCGTTTATCTTTGCCTCGATCCTGTCTCTCACAATGAGGATGAGGAAGTGATTTGCTGTTTGGGGTATATTTCTCAAAAACATGTGAAATCACAAAGAAGGTGTCTGGACCCTTCATTTACAACAGAAATTGAGATTTGGTTGTAAGAGAGAGAGACTGATCAGACTGATCAGAGCTGACCGGTACTCACAGCAGCTGCAGCTCCAATGTCCTTTCAGACTAGCCAGCAGGGTTGGGCTTAATTCATTATTTTAGAATTGACTCCCATTCAACTCATGAGTTGAAATTTGAATTGATTTGACCACATCACACAGGATGTAGAAATTGAATTTGAGTTTGAGTGACAGGAAGTATAATTTAATTTGGTGCAATTCAATGACATTCCACACAGTCATAGGCCTTTATTTTCTAGGCAAGTCAGTTAACAATGGGTTAACTGCCTGTTCAGGGGCAGAACGACAGATTCGTACCTTGTCAGCTCGGGGACCCTCAATTGTATTTGCTCAACTTCTGTGTGGGGGTAGGATGCATTCCCAGCAAAGCCACTACACAACACTAAACAATACATGAATTGCGTTGCCTACATAAAGCTGTCCCAACAGCAGAGTCCCAAAAGCAGTCCCTACACCTTACCACTGCTATACCTGGCTGCTATATTCTTGTCTGACAGCGAATACCTGCTATATTCTTGTCTGGCAGCGAAACAGTTCATTCAGCCTCATTTACTGCCTTTTAAAAAAAACATAGCTGATATGGCTGACTTTCTTAAACAAATGTGGTTTCTACAGACAATAGTACAAACCATAGCATAAGTCGACGACAAGTGGATGAGGCAATCCGTCATTTTGATTAAGACATTAATGAGCGAGCTAGGACGGACGTCGTCAATATAACTATTTGTTCAGCACTTTTGAAATGTACAGCAACAGAATTAAGGACATGGGCTGTTCTTACAGTGTTCTCCCTGTACACCAAGCCAGGACCATAGGATAAATAAAGGAGGCATATAAGCAGACAATGAAAGCTCTTACACCATTCGATGATTACATTTCTAAAAAAAAGTCAGAACAGTAGGTGAAATTAAGAGGTGAAAATAGACCAAATTATTAGGGAGGCACACGGGCTACTAACAGCTTACTACACAACAAACACTTAGTATTACTTTCTTAGCTACAGTATATACATCTTCTTGGCATGTTAAATAATTTATGCAGCAGCATACAATACATTTTTGGACTCACCTTGTTGTGCTGTGCTCACTTGAACAGGAAGGTGGCGCGGCGGTCCTCCGTGGGCAAATTTTGTCATCAAAGTCTGTCATTCTCTGGATTTATGGTGCTTTCAAGACAACTGGGAACTCACCAACAAAAAAGGTTTAATCATGATGACGTCAGTGATCGTCAGGTCGTAGCTCTAGAAAGAGGCCCGAGTTCCCAATTTACAATTCCGAGTTGGATGACATTTCTAAACGTATTTTTCCAAGTTCCCAGTTGTCTTAAACTCACAGTTAGCCACTGATTCCTTCCAAACCACTCATTGTTGAATTTGCGATTTCCAACTTGTGTAATGTTTATATCCAATGGCCGATGAGCACCGACATGTTTTATCTATAATTTCTCTTCATAATTTCTCTTCCTATGACAAGGATTAAAAAGGATTTACCAGTAGATTGTCGACTTGATTCACGATGATGACTGCTAGCTAAGATTTTGAAAGTATAATGTTGACAGTCCAATCAAAGCTACTGTAGATATAACGTGATTTGATGTAATTTTATCTGTGGCCAATGACCTTGAGCCTTCTTGGATGGGCACTTCTTATGTAACTCTAAGGCAGCACCCAAGGGGCAAACATTTTTGAAGTCTAATCTTAGACTTGGAGGTGACGTAGTGTCCCCATGAGTGACAGATCACTTAGCCAATCACGGCACAACGCTCCGTGTTTTCTGCTGGCTTGCCCCACCACCGCAGAAAGCACTGAGCTAAGCTGAAACACCTGCATTTTGGAGCTCCCTCACTCAGGGGAAAAAAATATAATAATTATATCAATTTTCTCTGAAAACATACTCTTTTACTCTTAGTACTTAGAATAGACAATTATATTTCCACCAACCATTTCATTTGTTTGCCTTATTTATGAAGGCCTCAGGGTTAAAGTAATGCATTCTGGGAAATGTAGTAATGTCCCCGTATTGAACAACACGTAAATGATTAATGAAATATAATAACTTTGAATATTCACATACAGGTTTTTGTTTTCCTTGATCATACATTTTTGTAGTTATTTCCTTACAATTCTGTATGCTGTTTACTATATAAAATTCAAATGTAATTAAAATTCAAGAATTTAATTGGAATTTATGAGGCACCCTCATTTCAATTCTGAATTGAGCCCAACGCTGTGAGCTGCCAGTCCTGGATTCCTGCAGCATCAGATAGTTCACCTCCAAATACTGTGTTGATCAAGGGCAAAGGGACTTGAAATGAGTTACACCTGACACAACAGTTTACTGTGAGCGGTTGACTATTTTCTTTATGATATGTCCAAACTCTGTCTAGGCCCCAAAACATAGACTCATTCAATCTTGGAATGCACATAAGTGCTTTTTAGGCACAAGTATATGCTGCCATGCCAAAGCCCCCGACGTCCACAGCCGACCGCCAAAATACATAGATGGCTACCACCCAACAGCATCCCTCAAGCTCCATTAAGTAACTGACAAATAATTTGACTGTCCTGTCATTCATCGTGACAAATTGGATTGAAAGACCTTCAAATGTGATTTGGTGTGTACCGCCACACGCAGATCAGCCTGGAGAAAGTGAGGGGTTGACTTGATGATAAGTCAAGACACACAAACACGCCACACACACGCCAGGCAGGGGTGCCTCTATAGACCTTCCTCAGGTTGTATGATTAGCCCTCTACCTGTGTGTAGAGGAACAGGATACTAGTGATGGAGAAAGGCCTTTTCAGACCTGGACAAATGGGAGGCTTCATGGTTCCAGAGTGCTAATTAATCACATGCAGGGTAACAAATGACATCATTTAGTGGGAGGACTTAAAGGGACAATCTACAGTAGCTAGATAAAAATGTGTGACTTAAAAATGTATTATATGTAACCATTGATTCTTGAAGAATATAACTTAGAAATGCCTCATGAGCGCTGCAACCACTGCAGGGAAATAGACTGGGTGATCATTTCTCAATACGTAACTCATGAATCGATTCTGTGGGATATTTTCTATTTCTGTCATTCCATTCCGACAAAAAAATCCTAAAAGCAGGTGTTTGGGAGATGCGTGTTTAGATAAAATCAACAGCTTTCAATCTGCATTTATTACGGAAGAAGGAAAAGATGGGTACTCTAATTTTAATCTAATCTGTATGTAAATTGATTACTTTGAGAGGGCGGATGTGCACACTGTGAGTAGCTTTGCGTATTCACTGTGTGTGTGTTTGTGTGTGTGTGTGTGTCTGCTGGTGATACCCTGGCCTTGAGCAGAATCTCTATCCAGTATACAGTATCCTCTGACTCATGACGGATGATTCATGATGATAGCGTTGATAACGACATTGCATCAGGTTTGATGATTGATTCTAAAAAGAAAAATCATACATTCGGAAGTGCACTACTCCACATTTACTCCAGCTTTCCTTCTTCACAATAGATCTATTACCATCAGGGGTAACAAATCACCAAGGCCTGTTTTGTCAGTACCTTCTCAAAGGGTTTTCAATTATTAACACTAAGATGCATCTCAATTAGTGGCCTCTTCGGAGAGACGATCCTCTCAAACAAGACAAGTGGAAGAAGGGAAAGTTATGGTGTTATTGACTCACTCCCCACAGCAGCCTGATTAGACAGTTGGAAGGGGAGAAAGGCAAGCGGGAATAAGAATGGTGGAAGTAGGGATTGAACCTTGGTCGGGGAGCAGTATCCATGGTAACTCAAGCCGGGAGCATTACCACTAGCCCACAGGTTAGGACTTGTAGACAGGGAAGCGGTGGAGCTGTGGTGTTATTGACTCATTAACTCGCCACAGTAGCTTCTGCACTTTGACGAAAGTGACCAAGTGATTTGAAATCCTCAATAGGTTTTAATATTTCATGCTGAGGTAACTTCCCGTTGGGTTGTTAGGTAATGGTCGACAGCACATGATGACTGATGAAACCTCATGATGACTGATGAAACCTCATGATGTCTAGGTGCTTGGTCTGCACAGAGATTGTAGATGATGTCCTTAAGTGAGATAAGATTGCATTTGACAGAGGATTTTGGAATATGAAGCCGGTTTTCCATTGCCTCATACCAAAACAGTGGTTAGTCTTACGGAGATAAGTAAAATGATCTGTTTTGACATCCGAAATCATATTGCGTCTGGAATACAATTTGATGTTTGTTTGCTGCCGAGGTTTTAAACTAAAAACAGAAGTGCCGCAGAGACTGTAGCTGTCTCTACTGTTTTAATGGTCTCGGTTTGAATTATTGAATTAATTACCACAGTTGTAGGCGTTGCAGTGCTCCTCCCTAGCCATCCAACAGGCTACAGCACTGTGAAAGTACGGCATGGCTCTGAACAACGGTGTGCTCTGAGCTCTGAGAGAGAGCCGCCTGCTTTACACCAAGCCAGACAAGAGCTTTAGAAGCTACAGACACGTCCAGGCTATGTTTAGAGGAAAGATACAGTCAGAGGGTCAAATGTGATTGCAAAGCCTCAGTCCTGCACCCCCCCAAAGGCAACAGCACTGAATGCATAATCACGTGAGCCCTTCTACCGCCTCAATTGAAACTCATTCCATGTTGAAAGTCTTTCAAGGTTGGCTCTATCTTTGTTCAGATTGCTATCAAATGGAACATAGTAACCCACAGCTGTTCTCTCATGCTTATTTCCAACACCGCTGGGCTGCTTTCACCAGGGAGGTGTTCAGAAAGGGGGAGTGTGCGTCTGTTCTCTGAATCTCTCCCAGACATTTTGTTGCATATCCTACTAGCATCTTTCTAAGCCTGTTGCATCATGTGGATGTCTGTTGTTTGATGCTCTTGGAGAGCTCTCTCATTTTCTCTCACCCTGGTGTGTTTTTGTGAGAGGAGATGTTTTCCTTTACTCTCTGACGAGAGATGGATTTTGCAGCGGCTCAACTCAGCCAAACTCAGCTTTTCTCAGTTCAGCTCTGCTCAGCGCGACACAGCCTCAAACTGGCAATGTGTATCTTTCTGGGTCCCTGTGCAAATGAATGTGGCACTGACCAGACATTGTTTCTCCAAATGTACTGTTTCATCATCTATCTCCCCACAGCTCTGTCACGGCCCACTGTGTCCCTGACTTGGCTTGGGTTCAGCAACACCTAGAGCACAGACACATTATCTCGCTCAGCAAGTCTCTCTACTGCTGAAACTCATTTGTTAAAGGAAGATAAATGGCACACATTTGTCAACACGTTCTCATCCCACAGTATTATGGCGCCTGAGAGGGATGGTTCTGTGAGTAAATGAAGCTTCCGTCTTCCCAATGAAAAGTTTAGTGTTCTGTATCTATAGTCTGTATAAATATTTCACGACAGGAGGAGACACGTGTTCATATTTCAGACTGGAAGTCAGGTAAAGCAGAATAAGGTAAATTAAACATCCTTTAAACTCACAACAGTGGATTTGTGAACATTGGTTTACTGGGAGCATATATATATAATATATTTACCTTTGTAGTCTACCCTAAAATAATAATGACCTACAATCACGTACCTTACAAGAGCTGCCACTTTATGTGAACTTTCAGCGTTCTCCCTATGAGTTTGAGTCAGTAAATAATTCATCTGTAATAATTGTGATTCAGTGAGCCGTGCCTCAGAATGCCTTGTTCAAACAGGCGCTCTCTAAAGACCAACCGACTCAAACCGGCCCAAATTAGACGAGAGCCAGATGAACGCTCGTCAAGCAGTAAAATCCAAGCACTGTGTCTATGAATAAGAAATAGCATAACCATCCTCCACTCTGCCACTCCTTCTGTGAGAGCTGTTTTTATGTAACTGATCAAACTTCGTGAATGGAAGCTCTGCTTCGGCTAACACCTTTAGCTCTTAATGGGGTTGAGGCTGTTCGTTTTAGATGTAAGTTGCTTGCTGTGGTTAGTTGAGGTTTCCCTCCACGTTCATAGGGTGCTGCCTGATGCTTCCTCTCATGGCTGGTGGGCGTGGGCGGCTGGCTTCTGCTGATGGATGACTGGTGCTCTCTCGCTGTGCTGCTGCAGCCTGCTTTGCTCTACTCTGGGACATCATGGGGCAGAACCTGCCCTGAGGCCTGGCGGCTGTATGTGCTGTCTGTGGTGCTATATCTACCCTGCCCTTCCACAGTACTGAGGGAGTCATCCAAGCAGTCCTCATTAGGAGTTGGCTGCAGAGTGGGTCATGTACAAAGACAATGATACAGAACCTAACAGCCCAAACCCCCTCTTTCCAGTCTTCTGAACTGTGTGTGACGGAGCACATTGAAGGTCTTTTGGGTCTGTCCCAGGCTGTCCTCTGTCTCCCTGTATCAGAGGGGTGTCAGGTGACCAGGTGCAGGTTTTGGTTACTCCTCTCATCCTGATAGCTGGTGTAATGACATCATTAGATCCAGGTAATAGGTTGTTGGACTAGTCAAGCGAGAGAAAAGCCAGGCGGATCGGTTGCACTGCCCTTCAACCCCACCCTTCCATTGCTGCCTCGGCAGAATCACCAATGAGCCTCATTTAGGACGGGGGGAACACAACAAGGGCACGTCCCAAATGGTACCCTATTCACTATATAGCCTAGCACACTACTCTGGACCAGACGGGCATTGATCTTGAAGGACAAATATGCTCCTTTACTCAATATAGTGTCTATCAATGGGAATATACACTGTACAGACGTTTTCCGAATCACAACTCACCCTTTGCAAACGCTGCCTGTGCAAGCTCTGGAAAAGATGAAAGAGAGCGAGAGAGCGAGTGATGAGAGAGAGAAATGGAGTGAAAGAGCAAGAGAAAGAACACGTTGATTCCACATGGTTTTTTTCTGTAAGGGGAGAAAAAGAGCAAGAGAGGGATGAAGAGCGACCGAGAGAGATAAATGGAAAATGAGGTGCACATTTTTTGGGACTGATTAGGCCCTTGGTAGCTCCTCCAAAAATCCTTCTAACAAAGTTGTATGCCAGTTGACGTGACACCTTTAACAGTCCCCCAGGCAGCTGGCTGTGGATACATCAGGCCCGAGTCCATCTGTTGCTCATCTCTAATTGCTGGAATAGAACGGTTCCATTTCCTAATGAGTTTGTAGCGCGAGACGAGGGCCTAGCGCGGTGCTCTACCACCGAATAGATGGAAAATGATAACGTGGGGCCCATGTGAATACTACGCCCAGGGAAGGTGGAGGTGATTAGGCCTCTAGCTACACCAGGAATGACAGTCGGCCACGAGGTAGAATGACTGGGCAACCTAGAGGCGAAAGAAACACTTGGAATAGAAAAGAAGAGCCGCACACTCTAGGAGCTCATATACAATAATTGAATAACCTAATAAACAATGTTTCGACAGACAAGCTGTCTTCATCAGGGAGGATGAAGGTTACTATTAACTGCATGTGAGCTCCTAGAGTGTATGGCTCCCCTTTTCTTTTTCTAGAATGACTGGGCAGACACAGGATAACAACAGTAAAGGAGAGGGAGACAATATGAGTCTGAACTTCTCTGGTTCCAGATCCACATGTGCTTTATTCATGGCAACTTATCTGGGACCAGGCTAAGTCTGAGCACCAGCACATTCTATCAACACAAATATGCTTTCCCCCCTTTGTCTTCTACTAATAAAAGTCCATGAGGAGCAGGGCCAAGGTAATTGCCTGGGTAATTCTTATCAGACAGCGGTCGGGGCTCTCATCCTAGAATTACGCAGGCAGGGTGCATGGGATTCAGCTGAATAGAAAATGCAGAACAATAAACGCTGGGTTTTTAGAGAACGGGTGATAAAGCCCCAATGTTTCCATATCTCAGCCAAGGTCATTGTCTGGATGACAGCAGGGGTGCGTTGTGGATGGCTCCGGCTCTCACAGTCGCACCCATAATCACCAGCAAGCAGTTGAGTGGCGCAGCAGCTCCTGTTCTGGTGTTCCACAATGGCTGCCATGGGTTTTAAATATAAAACACCTCTCCATGCAACCTTTGAGGGAAATGTCAACTAATTAAGAGCAACACATTTGACCTTTTTAACCCGGGCCCTGGGCTGGGTACACTGACGCCCCTGGGTACACTAACGCCCCCGCCCCACCTGCTGCAGCAGGCACCCTTTTAATATGCTAATCAACCCTGTCCGCTGATGGGGCTGTCAGGACTAATTAGGCTGGGAAGCCGTGCTCCAAAGGCTCATGGTTAGTGGACATGATCTCCTGACAAGTGCTACTGCTACTAGCCCGCTGAGTGATTGATCCAGTGTTATGATCCAGAACTGTACAGTATGTTGTCAGCTATCTCCAAAGCCCTGATCGCACATGATGTGTCATGTACTGTATCTTACATGAGATATTTTTATTCTGTCGGTGAGATGATTATCCAAGGTTGTCATCCATCATAGTCCTTTAAGGGAAATTTTGAAAATGAAGTGGTGGCTGATCATTACAGAGAAGGAAAATGTTGGGCAACTTTATGAAAATGAGAACTAATGCAAAGATAGGGTTCCCTGGGGAAATTAGGAAAAGTCTACATCACATGTAATTTTCATACAATGGACAACAAAGACAGTAGGGTTGTTCTTTGAAGTGGTTCTCTCTATTTCATCATTGATCTTTGATGCTCATAGTAAAGTCTGTGTGATCTGTCCCCTCTGCGGTTCTCATACAAAAAGGATGGTCTGGTCCACACATGTCCCTCTCCTCAGGTTGCTCTGGTTTTCCCATGGCCCTACCTGCTGGTTGAAACACACACATGCTCACAACTACACACACACTAAGCTTGTGCAGTATACCGTATATGACATACACCTCGGTATGTGGAAATAGCCACGGGGATGGTTTTTCAATAACATCAATACCGTTGAAACTATTTCTTTGAAGTTTTTCAACAAATGTGAATATTTATAGCTACTTTTTAAGTAAATACCTTCAGACAACTTGTGCAATACGTTAGGAGATAAAGCAGATCGCGTTCTTCATTTCACCTGTCACATTATTTTACATTTTGAAGCTTACCGTAGTTCCCCAGAACAGTTAGACAGTCACGTGTTTGTTTTAAACCAGCACAACGGGAAAGAGTCCAGCTGTGTACTTGCTAGTTAGCTACAGTGGCCTCATCCAAACGCTTTCTGTAGTTGCGGATCAGACCTGCACAACGGTCAGGAGGAATTTTGGACCATTCCTCTTTACAAAACTGTTTCAGTTCAGCAATATTCTTGGGATATCTGGTGTGAACTGCTCTCCTGAGTTCATGCCGCAGCATCTCAATCGGATTGAGGTCAGGACTCTGACTGGGCCACTCCAGAAGGCGTATTTTCTTCTGTTGAAGCCATTCTGTTGTTGATTTATTTTTGTGTTTTGGGTCGTTGTCCTGTTGCATCACCCAACTTCTGTTGAGTTTCAATTGGTGGACAGAGAGCCTAAAATTGTCCTGCAAAATGTCTTGATAAACTTGGGAATAAATTTTTCCGTCGATGATAGCAAGCTGTCCAGGCCCTGTGGCAGCAAAGCAGCCCCAAACCATGATGCTCCTTCCACCATACTTTACAGTTGGGATGAGGTTTTGATGTTGGTGTGCTGTGGAAAATCCAGGTGCACTTTTTCAAACTTCAGATGTGCAGCAATGTTATTTTGGACAGCAGTGGCTTCTCCGTGGTGTCCTCCCATGAACACCATTCTTGTTTAGTGTTTTACGTAGTGTAGACTCATCAACAGAGATGTTAGCATGTTCCAGAGATTTCTATAAGTCTTTAGCTGACACTCTAGGATTCTTATTAACCTCATTGAGCATTCTGCGCTGCGCTCTTGCAGTCATCTTTGCAGGATGGCCACTCCTAGGGAGATTAGCAACAGTGCTGAGCTTTCTCCATTTATAGACAATTTGTCTTACTGTGGACTGATGAACATCAAGGCTTTTAGAGATACTTTTGTAATCCTTTCCAGCTTATGCAAGTCAACAATTCTTAATCTTAGGTCTTCTGAGATCTCTTTTGTTCAGGGCATGGTTCACATCAGGCAATGCTTCTTGTGAATAGCAAACTCAAATTTTGTGAGGGTTTTTTATAGGGCAAGGCAGCTCTAACCAACATCTCTAATCTCGTCTCATTGATTGGACTCCAGGTTAGCTGACTCCAGACTTCAATTAGTACAACAAAGTCAAGGTATTGGAGTGGCCATCACAAAGCCCTGACCTCAATCCTATAGAAAATTTGTGGGCAGAACTGAAAAAGCGTGTGTGAGCAAGGAGGCATACAAACTTCTGACCCGCTGGGAATGTGATGAAAGAAATAAAAGCTGAAATAAGCCATTCTCTCTACTATTATTCTGACATTTCACATTCTTAAAATAAAGTGGTGATCGTAACTGATTAAGGACAGGAAATTCTTACTAGGATTAAATGTCAGGAAATTTGAAAAACTGAGTTTAAATGTATTTGGCTAAGGTGTATGTAAACTTCCGACTTCAACTGTACCTAGAGAGTTTTCATCTGTATTTTTCGTAGCTGTCTACATACCACCACAGACCGAGGCTGGCACTAAAACTGCACTCAATGAGCTGTATTCCACCATAAGCAAACAGGAAAACGCTCATCCAGAGGCAGCGCTCCTAGTGGCCGGGGACTTTAATGCAGGGAAACTTAAATCAGTTTTACCTAATTTCTATCAGCATGTTAAATGTGCAACCAGAGGGGAAACAATTCTAGACCACCTTTATTCCACACACAGAGACACGTACAAAGCTCTCCCTTGCCCTCCATTTGGAAAATCTGACCATAATTCTATCCTCCTGATTCCTGCTTACAAGCTAAAATTAAAGCAGGAAGCACCAGTAACTCGTTCTATAAAAAAAGTGGTCAGATGAAGCAGATGCTAAACTACAGGACTGTTTTGCTAGCACAGACTGGAACATGTTCCGGGATTCTTCCGATGGCATTGAGGAGTACATCACATCAGTCACTGGCTTTATCATTAGGTTAATCGAGGACGTCATCCCCACAATGACTGTACGTACATACCCCAACCAGAAGCCATGGATTACAGGCAACATTCGCACAGAGCTAAAGGGTAGAGCTGCCGCTTTCAAGGTGCGGGACTCTAACCCGGAAGCTTATAAGAAATCCTGCTATGCCCTCCAACGAACCATCAGGCAAATCATCAATACAGGACTAAGATCGAATCGTACTACACCGGCTCCGGCGCTCGTTGGATGTGGCAGAAATTCGAACTCCTAAACTTAACCTTAACCCTAACCCTAACATAGCTATTGTTAGCCACCTAGCTACAATTGTCATACGTCGTAACATATTGTATGTTCTGCAAATTCGTAATATATTGTACATTTTGCAAATTCATAACATATAATACGAATTCGAATTAACATGTCATATGTTTTTCAAAATGTGTAACATATTGTACTTTTGCAAATTTGTAACATATTGTAAGTAATGTAAATTTGTAACATATAATACACATTGTAATTCATAAAATATACAAAATGGGTGATGGACATCCACAAATTAATACGGATTTACGAACAGAATAATGCAACATTTTCTGAGACCAGGTTGTCCTGACTGGGTTGTCCTGATGTGTCCGAAATGTCACCCTATCTATCCAAATAAACTGCACTACTTTTGACGACAAGGCTCTGTGGTGCAGTCTATTTGGATAGATAGAGTGTCATTTAGAACACAACCTGATTCCGAGGGCCTGGTTCTCCAGTCCATTTGGGATGCAGTGAGTGTTTGGCAGTTCCTGTCAGTCCAATTAAAAACATTGGGACATTATTGCCAGTGATATAACTGTGTTTGACATACTGTGCGTTTCTGTGTGTGTCGTTTTTGTTTATTTGTTCTCGGCTGATATTGTTCTAAGGATGTAACGTGACATGACACATTTGTTGTTGTTGATGTTTTGTTCTCTGTCCAACAACGATACAGTATCGTCATGGTGATGTTGATGGCAATGGTCAGTGACCTAATGCTGCTCTGTTTATCTGTGTGTGTGTGTGTGTCTATGTGTGTGTGTGTCTATGTGTGTGTGTGTGTGTGTGTGTGTGTGTGTGTGTGTGTGTGTGTGTGTGTGTGTGTGTGTGTGTGTGTGTGTGTGTGTGTGTGTGTGTGTGTGTGTGTGTGCTTTTCCAGAGACATCAAACCTGACAACATTCTGCTGGACGAACACGGTAAGACGGCTCAGCCAATCATAATGATTTATGTCGTAAGTTATGTGGTGTGTTTTCCCATCCATGCTGTGTAAGGAACGACCTCCACTGAATGAATGATAGATACCTTTAGATTTTAGCAATGGTGCTAACATCATGCAGCCACATATAGTCTGTGCATACACACACACACAAACACACATTAACACACACTCTCACACACACACGGAAGCGTGCACACATGTACACACACACGCACTCACAGACACACCATTCCACACACATGCTTGCACGCACACACTCTCTCTTTCTCCCACTCTCTGGTTTAACCTCAGAGAGAGAGAGAGAGAGAGAGAGAGAGAGAGAGAGAGAGAGAGAGAGAGAGAGAGAGAGAGAGAGAGAGAGAGAGAGAGAGAGAGAGAGGTTATGTATTTCTCATGCTGTGCCTGTGCTCTTTATCCAGACATTACCTGCTCATGTACAAGTCCCCTGATCATAGCCTGTCAACTACAGCAGATGTCTGAATGCAGCAGCCTCAGGACTGAGCTGCTTCCCTTAGAACACAATGTGTCATTACACAGGAGCCGAGTCCATCTCAGCCTGGGTTTTCTACCTTTAGTGTACCATTGAACTTTGGAAAAACAACACTGGTCAAAAGTGCATCCCCATGAAGTGTTTTCAAAGAGCACAGTCCTGGAAGAGTTGACCTATCTTTGCCTCATGTGCCCTTTCTGATGAGAATAGCATTTAGTATCTCAGCAAAACAATTAAGTCATGTACGGGTACAGTAGCGGCACTAAATGTGATGTCCTCAGGGTGTGTCATTGAGCTGAGGGATATAGTTTCCTAGGCTACTCAGCCGGAACTGTCCTCCCAGGTTAGTGTGATTGTGTGTGTCTTTCTCTCTCAGATAAAAACAGACAAACACAGAAAGCGTGTGCGTCCACGTGCGGTAGCACACACAAAGCACGTGTTGGCACACGCATTCAAAGCACACACACATACATACACACACACACACTATGTATGCGGACGATTCCACACTTTACATGTCAGCACCCAAAGCCAGTGAGCTCACTCAAATTTTAAATAAGGAGTGACAGTCAGTATCAGAATGGGTGATTAATAATAAACTGGTCTTAAGTACATCTACAACTAAAAGCATTGTACTTGGTTCAAAACATTCTCTTAGACCTAAACCTCAACTCGAGTTAAAGGGTTGTGGCCATTGACGAAGTTGACGAAGCTAAACTCCTAGGAGTAACATTGGATGGTCAATTATCAGGGTCAAGTCATATTGACAAAGTTGTTGTGAAAATAGGGAGGAGTGTGTCTGTTATTAAAATATGTTTGACACAAAAATCAACTGTACTAGTTGATCAGGCTCCGGTGCGATTACTGTCCGGTAATATGGTCAAGTACAGCAAAGAAAGACCTAGCAAAGCTGCAGCTGGCTCAAAACAGAGCAGCACGCCTTGCCCTTAACTGCACACACAGAACTAACATCAACAACATGCGGGCCAGTCTCTCCTGGTGGAGGGATGACAACAGATAAACTGCTTCTCTTCTAGTTTTTATCAGAAATATTACTGTGATGAAAATGCCCAGGTTGTCAGCATAATCAAATAGCATTTAGCTCAGACACCCATACTGTACGTACCCCACAAGACATGCCGCCAGGTCTCTGCACAGTCCCCAAGTCTAAAATGAAATCATGGCAACATGAAACTCACTTCCGTCTCCAATTACTCAAGCAAACAGCAAAATGACGTAAAGAAAATGGATTGAACAACATCTCATGGAACGGCAGGGACTGAGGACACACACACACACACACACACACACACACACACACACACACACACACACACACACACACACACACACACACACACACACACACACACACACACACACACACACACACACACACACACACACACACACACACACACACATGATTCTTTACTTGTATTGTTTGTATAATGTTTTGGTGGATCATTGCATTTTAAATTTGTGTGACTGTCCTTGTCTAGCATTGTATCAGTGTTTAGTTACTTGTCATGTTTTGTATTTTTTTGTGGACCAAAGGAAGAGTAGCCGAGGCTTCTGCAAAAGCTAATGGGGATCTAAGTAAACAAATAATAAACAAATGAACACATAGGGTGACAGAAGGCTTTAGGTCCTGCACTGCCCTCTGCAGGTTAGGTCCAGTGACAGGGGTATAGTTCATGGACTCAGTAGCACCATACAAGATATGGCCACCTCCTTCATGCCTAATGTTGCATAGCGTTCACAGCAGAAAGACAATCCATGAGAGAGCCTGGTGAAACTCATTCTCGTCACTGCCATACTTGGTCATTCTCTTGTGATTTTACAGACACACACATGAACACAAATGTGTGTGCACCAACTAACCCTAAATCTAACCTTAATTTCTAACCCTAACCCTAAACCCTAACCTAAAACCTAAACCCTAAACCCAACCCCTAACCCTAAATCTAACCTTAATTTCTAACCCTAACCCTAAACCCTAACCCCTAAAACCTAAACCCTAAACCCAACCCCTAACCCTAAACCCAACCCCTAAAACCTAAACCCTAAACCCTAACCCCTAAAACCTAAACCCTAAACCCAACCCCTAACCCTAAATCTAACCTTAATTTCTAACCCTAACCCTAAACCCTAACCCCTAAAACCTAAACCCTAAACCCTAACCCCTAAAACCTAAACCCTAAACCCAACCCCTAAGCCTAAATCTAACCTTAATTTCTAACCCTAACCCTAAACCCTAACCTAAAACCTAAACCCTAAACCCTAACCCTAAAACCTAAACCTAAACCCAACCCCTAAGCCTAAATCTAACCTTAATTTCTAACCTAACCCTAAACCCTAACCCCTAAAACCTAAACCCTAAACCCTAACCCCTAAAACCTAAACCCTAAACCCTAACCCCTAAAACCTAAACCCTAAACCCTAACCCCTAAAACCTAAACCCTAAACCCAACCCCTAAGCCTAAATCTAACCTTAATTTCTAACCCTAACCCTAAACCCTAACCCCTAAAACCTAAACCCTAAACCCTAACCCCTAAAACCTAAACCCTAAACCCAACCCCTAAGCCTAAATCTAACCTTAATTTCTAACCCTAACCCTAAACCCTAACCCCTAAAACCTAAACCCTAAACCCTAACCCCTAAAACCTAAACCCTAAACCCTAACCCCTAAAACCTAAACCCTAAACCCAACCCTAAGCCTAAATCTAACCTTAATTTCTAACCCTAACCTAAACCCTAACCCTAAAACCTAAACCTAAACCCTAACCCTAAAACCTAAACCCTAAACCCAACCCTAAGCCTAAATCTAACCTTAATTTCTAACCCTAACCCTAAACCCTAACCCCTAAAACCTAAACCCTAAACCCAACCCCTAAGCCTAAATCTAACCTTAATTTCTAACCCTAAACCCTAAACCCCTAACCCTAAATCTAACCTTAATTTCTAACCCTAAACCCTAAACCCAACCCCTAAGCCTAAATCTAACCTTAATTTCTAACCCTAAACCCTAAACCCCTAACCCTAAATCTAACCTTAATTTCTAACCCTAAACCCTAAACCCAACCCCTAACCCTAAATCTAATCTTAATTTCTAACCCTAAACCCTAAACCCTAAACCCCTAAGGCTAAAACAGCGGGGGCCGTTGGGGATCGGCCAAATGTCCCCACAAGGATAGTAAACAAATGTTTGAGGGTTTCGTCTTGAAATGTCCTTAGTATTTTTTTTCACACACTTTTATTTGACTATGTCAGTATGTATTTGTTGGTGATGTTCTGGCATCAAACTGCTGGCAGTTGTGAACACAGTCAATAGTTGAAAGAGTTGCAGAGTTAATTGAAAATAAGGCCATTGTTGGTTAAAGCTTTTTTCATTAATTAGGCTATTTTCCGTTGAACCATGTGGCCTATCTACTAGAAGCTAGTGGACAATATGGACACAGATATAAAACAAGGTATACTTTGTCTGAGTAATTTTTTCAATTTACTCAAGTATACGTTACCAAATTTATGATAGATTGCCATAGATTTTCTATTAATTACCAAAATTACTGAAGTTTCTGGTAACTTTGGTAAATTACCGGTAGCTTTGCGATCCTAGCTCTGTGGCATAAAATACACACACACACACACACACACACACACACACACACACACACACACACACACACACACACACACACACAGCTTATTAAAAGGGTGTTCAGTGTGCATGGCTAAGGCTCCAGTCCACCCCACACACAGAACGGTTAGCCGGTGATGTTGGCAGCAGGCACTGAGGCTGCTGTTCCCTCTGTGACCTGCTCTAGGGAGGTACACCATTTAACCCCCAACCAAATCATTCACTCACGGTGACCACGTTATGAATGCAGCCAGAGTGAACTGTGGGTTCAAACACAAAGAATGCCATATTACTAACGACTGCATAAACCCGGGCACCCCACCCAGCACAGCACAATGTAGGGCAGTTTGAGCTGCTTGCTGCCTGAATGCTGCCTTGAGTAGACTGCCTATAAACCTTGTTTCAAATAAATTGTAATCAAGACTTTCATTCCTGTTTCCGTTCTACAGGACATTGTCACCTGACAGACTTCAACATCGCTGCCATCGTCAAAGACGATCTAAGAGCCACATCTATCGCAGGGACCAAACCATACATGGGTAAATAACTACACAACACTTATACCACTGAGCTAATGGAAAGATGACGCAGCTCAACGCTACAGTACTGTGTCTTTCTAGTTTCAGAGGAAATATATCTCCCTTTCAATGTGGATGCTTATGCTCCTTATATTTCCGTTTCATACCGTATCAGTTCAGATCAATGATGTTCCTTCTGCTCTGGGGGGGGGGATCTGATGTAAATGAATAGAATTACAGACTGATTAGAATGTGGAGTTCATTGACCGCTGTGTCTCGTCCAGCGTGATCAAGAGGCGTGACGAATGGATCAGTTTAGTGGGACTGACACAGAGGAAGCAGCAGGGAACAGAAGAGGAGACGCCGGGGGAGGAGAGGATGGATTTAGATCCAGATTTAAGACTGCCATAAAGGATAATGTATAATTTAATAGAAAAAAAGTACATTCATATTCCAAGTGTTCAGAGGGTGGGGATCTCCAGGAACGTTCATTTATTTATAAAAAAGGAACAGAGTCCTTTTTGGTGAAGGGTTTTGTAGGGCTTGGTTCCAGAAGTTTTCAGTAGCATTTTTGATGGGTTCCTTTTTTGGTTCCATTTAAAAGTGTTGGTTTTCAGTACTAACTAGTACTACTGTCCAGCCTGTATGAGCAATAACAGCTGATTGTGTCCGTGCCTCCCTCCCCTCAGCCCCCGAGCTGTTCCAGCCACACGAGGGAATACACCCTGGCTACTCCTTCTCTGTGGACTGGTGGTCTCTGGGCGTCACTGCCTACGAGCTTCTGCGAGGACAGGTACAGCAACAAAGCCCATCACAGCCCCATCCCCAGCCTGTAAATAATGCATGCTGAAACCTACAATACAAGCTGTTACTGCTCTTAGAATAAACAGTGACAACACCTTTCCTCTCCAAGCCTGCCCTTGAGACAATCCCTTAATAGAACCATGAAAATACCCCTTAATATTATCATGAAAAGGTGTAATTACCCTAGCTTGGTGCTTTCTGTGCTGTTTTACCAACAGATCTGGGACCATCCTGTGACTACCCTCAGGGCATATCTTTAGTTAGGAGAGGAAAAGACAGGGAGGGTAGGGACAGGACTCCCACTAAGCCCCTGCTGGGTACCTACTGTAGTAAGACAGGGTCAAGCTGTACAGCAGCCCTCTGAGCCCATTCTACCCAGGCCCTAAACACCCTCACCCAGGCCCTGCTGGATTGGACTATCAGTGGCAGCCAGCCCTGGCATCCTTAAAGCACCACACATCAATCACTGTCACAGCCCCCAGCCATAATCTATCCCAAACACAGGAAAACAGTCTCTCCCCTGAGAGAGGTAACACAGCATATGACTGATCTGGTCTAGTTTAAACACAGATTTAGACATTTCTCTTCAGGCAGTGAGGACCCTGTAACCCTGACGACCTCTGCGTGATAATAATGCTCTGTCCTGGTCCTCCAGAGGCCGTACGTCATGCGCTCCAGCACACCGGCCAATGAGATCCTCCAGATGTTCCACAAGGTCAGCCCCAGCTACCCCATGGCCTGGTCTCTGGAGATGAAGACCATGCTCAGAAAGGTACAGAAAGATCTGTAGACACTTAGTCACCTTGTATTTCATCCCGAAATTCCCTGAATGAATAATAAATAGTACATTGTTTTTATAATGTATGCTATTGACAACCGGTGACCTTTGAGCCATGACCTTGTTTATTTGAACTAGAGTTGTATTTGACCTCGACATTCCTTGAAAGACTAATTGTTACTACAGGCTAGGATGATCGGGTTTGTAAGCCATGTATGCCGTAGCCTTTGGCATCATGAGGTTATAACTGGAAGCCTATAAGGCTAAGTGATCAGATTCTATGTTGGTTATTCTCCACTACAGACAAACTGTAGTAGCCTACCCCCAGTGCTGAAGTAGCCTACCCCCACACCACTCATCTACATTCCTGTGGTGTGTGTGTTCCTGCTCATCCTCCTCTTTGCCTCCCGTCTCCTCTTGTCCTCTTCCCCTCCCTTCTCCTCTTGTACTCTTCACCTCCCCTCTCCTCTTGTTCTCCTCACCTCCCCTCTCCTCTTGTTCTCTTCCCCTCCCCTCTCCTCTTGTCCTCTTCCACTCCCCTCTCCTCTTGTCCTCTTCCCCTCCCCTCTCCTCTTGTACTCTTCCCTTCCCCTCTCCTCTTGTTCTCTTCCCCTCCCCTCTCCTCTTGTTCTCCTCACCTCCCCTCTCCTCTTGTTCTCCTCACCTCCCCTCTCCTCTTGTTCTCCTCACCTCCCCTCTCCTCTTGTTCTCTTCCCCTCTCCTCTTGTTCTCTTCACCTCCCCTCTCCTCTTGTTCTCTTCACCTCCCCTCTCCTCTTGTTAACTTCCCCTCCCCTCTCCTCTTGTTCTCCTCACCTCCCCTCTCCTCTTGTTCTCCTCACCTCCCTCTCCTCTTGTTCTCCTCACCTCCCTCTCCTCTTGTTCTCTTCCCCTCCCTCTCCTCCTCTTGTTCTCCTCACCTCCCTCTCCTCTTGTTCTCCTCACCTCCCCTCTCCTCTTGTACTCTTCCCTCCCCTCTCCTCTTGTTCTCTTCCCCTCCCCTCTCCTCTTGTTCTCCTCACCTCCCCTCTCCTCTTGTTCTCCTCACCTCCCCTCTCCTCTTGTTCTCCTCACCTCCCCTCTCCTCTTGTTCTCTTCCCCTCCCCTCTCCTCTTGTTCTCTTCCCCTCCCCTCTCCTCTTGTTCTCCTCACCTCCCCTCTCCTCTTGTTCTCCTCACCTCCCTCTCCTCTTGTTCTCTTCCCCTCCCTCCCCTCTCCTCTTGTTCTCCTCACCTCCCTCTCCTCTTGTTCTCTTCCCCTCCCCTCTCCTCTTGTTCTCCTCACCTCCCCTCTCCTCTTGTTCTCTTCCCCTCCCTCTCCTCTTGTTCTCCTCACCTCCCCTCTCCTCTTGTTCTCCTCACCTCCCCTCTCCTCTTGTTCTCCTCACCTCCCCTCTCCTCTTGTTATTTTTCCTCCTGCTACTCCCCACTCCCCCTCCTCTAGTTGCTGTGTATTGACGTGCACCAGCGTGTGTCCTGCCTGGCTGAGCTGCAGGATCTGGACCTGCAGTCTGATGTTAACTGGGACGCCGTGCTCAACAAACAGCTGCCCCCCGGCTTCATCCCCAACGTGAGTCAGACCACAACATTACGCCGACTTTGCCACAGCCCTAACAGAGAGGCGCGTCCCCCTGCTGGTCTGAGAAGGCCGTTACGGGTCATTAGAGCTCATGCCTCCCACACACACACACACACACACACACACACACACACACACACACACACACACACACACACACACACACACACACACACACACACACACACACACACACACACACACACACACACACACACACACACACACACACACACACACACACACACAGCCTCTGCATCTCCTCAGGTGTTAGGAAGCAGGTGTGTGACAGGCAGGTAAAAGGATGCATGCAAGGTAGTGGCGTCATCAGCCGTCACGCAGTAGGTCGAGCTGTTCGGTTGGCACGGTAAGCTAAGCTTGTACCTACCTCCCATCCTTGCCCAGCCTTACCAAATCAAGCCAACCTTGTCCCAACCGCCACGCCCGATCGTTTGGTGCCAGGCGGCGAATCTTTGACTTATGATCCCCCGCTTCAAACCTGACAGCTCATGGAGGAGTTGAATGATGATTGGCCACTGATTCAAGGGGACTATCAGCTGTAGACTGATAACAGCAACACTACAGGCTGTCGTTGGTTACCAAGCTAGCAGGAAATTACAGTATCTGATTCCCTGTGGTGTGTGATTATAGAGTGAATTCCCTGTGGTCACTACAGCCGGCCAGGTAGGAGAGATAGGGAAGGTCGATCGATTGAATCGACACCCTCTCTCTATAGAATAAAAGCTTCATCCTGTATTGTGATTCTTCCTCAGCTCCTTACCGACAACTGTGGCAGGGTGGCCGCTACGTTTCATTTCGAATTCCAGGTTGCCCCTTTTAAATGTTCATCCTGTGTTGTGGCTTTCGTTTCCTCTTCCAGAGGCGGAGGCTCAACTGTGACCCCACCTTTGAGCTGGAGGAGATGATCCTGGAGTCCAAACCGCTGCACAAGAAGAAGAAAAGACTAGCCAGGAAGACCAGAGAGCAGGGCTCCAATGGGTCCCCCCAGGTAAAGCCTCACCCTAACAACAAACCCCTGCCTCTCAATGGTTCCACTTCCTTCCAGAGCTCACCATCAGTCACAAGAACCATCTGTGTCAGCCCGTGTGCCCATTTAGCTCGGCAGCAGGTGATAAGTAGCCTTTAGTTTGTCCCTTAAATATGTCCGGAGTGATGTAATGGATGGAAGAAGCACATTTCTTATCTGAATAAGTTAACGATGTGGACTTTCCGTGCATGAGGGAGAAGGAGAATGTGAAGAATGCAATCACTCTCTCTCTTTTTTAATTTATTTTCTCTCCTTCACGCTTTCTCTACGTCCACTTAAATCAGCCATGTCCTCTCTGTGTTTACGCCGACCGTCAGGAAAACACCAAAAGGTTAATTTGATCCCCCAGTAAGAGAGGCGATGCTGGGGGGGTAAAACACACACACGTACAGACACACACAAACACGCGAAAAGAGCTGGAAAGATTGGCATCAGTGATTTCATGAAAGGTGCTTTTTCTGTGGTGGTGGGCATTCATCAAGCGTCCTCCTCTGTTTACGGGCAGCGAGTGCTGCTCTGTACTGGACTGGCTGCTGTGACGGCTGCTGGGGGCCATATTGTTAATGATGCCACTTGTTCAAATCAAATGGTATTTGTCACATGTGCCGAATACAACAAGTGTAGAGTTTACAGGGAAATGTTTATTTACGAGCCCTAACCCAACAATGCAGTTCAAAAATAAGAACATTTACAAATAAAACACAATAAAATAACAATAACGAGGCAATATACAGGCTATGTACCAGTACTGAGTCAGTATACTGGGGTGCGAGGTAGTTGGGGTGATTGATTGAGGTAATATGTACTGTAGATAGGGTGTGAAAAGCCGAAAGTCCGGGTAACCATTTCATTAACTGTTCAGCAGTCTTATGACAGACAGTCCCACAACCAGTCAGCACCCCCTCCTGTCCCCTCCCTTCTTCTCCCCTCCTCTTCTCTCCCCTCCCTCCTCGTACGGCTTCTCTACTTTCTATTTCGCATTCAGTACTGCAGACTGCTTCTGTTTGCCATCCCAGTGTGAGTGATCGAGTTACAGCCTTTTAAATGGTGTTTACCCAACACGAGGTGGTGCACATGAATGCACATGATCGGAGGGACTTTATCGGCTAATCAGGAACCAAACGGCTCACGTCAAAGGCCATTACGAAGTATATCAGTTTCTCAGTTTAGTTTCTCTCCATTGTCAGCTACATTAAAGAGATTGTATGTGACTCTTTTCCAATAGAGGTAATACATTTGGGTGGTATGGGCACAAATCTTGTTCATCAGTAGC
Organism: Brachymystax lenok tsinlingensis; assembly: GCA_030435695.1. Classification (NCBI taxonomy): domain Eukaryota; kingdom Metazoa; phylum Chordata; class Actinopteri; order Salmoniformes; family Salmonidae; genus Brachymystax; species Brachymystax lenok. Next base: position 49,186,531 of record CM059795.1, read on the forward strand.
AGTAATAAGCCAGAGCTGGCCCCACATTGAGTCGTGTTTTTCGGAAGCTGACAACTTCTGTGGGCTTTAGAAAGACATGATTGGTTAATGTAGAACGTTTATTCACACAGACTGAATTTCTCTGTAGTAATGAAGTAAATGTATTAACCCACTGGGCACACCACCTCATTTCAATGTGGTGAATTGGGTAATATTTGGTATATACATTGATCAATGCGATTCCAACCTATTTTCACACACTCAAAAAGGACAGCCAGAAGTTTGTTGAATTCCCAATGTGTTTTCACTATGCTTTCAACCATCTAAAAGCACAACCAAGTACCAATGGAAAATCAATGTCTGATTTGTGGTTTAGTTGTCACCTAAATGTGTTATCACTGTGTTGATTCAATTGTGTTTGGTTGTCAACGCAACCAAATATCAACATTTGAAAGAGATGTATCTTCTGCTTGGATAGTTCCATCTGTACCACTGACTTAGTATAGGTTTTAATTCCAGTTTGTCTACAAATTAATCACTGATATGTTGGATTCACGTCTACATTTCAACCAAAAATCTACGTTAAAGTATAGGACTAAATCAAATCAAATCCAACTTTAAATGCACTTCAAATACAGTTTGATTTGATTGAATCCTATTCTTTAACTTTTATGTTTTGTTGAGATGGAGACGTGAGTCCAACATATTTATTATAACTTGTAGATTCCATTTTAAATCAACTAAAGCTTGAAACCTGAAGCCTACATGCAATGTTCCCTCTAAGCTGCACAAAATAAATATCATCCCTGCAGAGAAGCACGAGATTGAACTTCACTCAACTTTCTAGAGTTTTAGTTAACTCTATCATTAGTTAACTCTATCAATGTTTCCCTTTACTGTGGGAATTGTGATTGAATCAACACAATATTAGCCACTTTCAAGGCAATTATATATAACAAACTATGCAGGACTTAGTATGCAAAACTAACTATGCAAGAGTAAGACTCTATTGTATTGACTGGCATGACTGGTCCGTACTCTACACAGACTGGTGAGCCATAACCAATCAGAGCTGCAGTAAGCCTATATGCAAATAGACCATTGCCATATATGGATCTGTGCCGTTCACTTTGAACTGGACCGTTTTTACAGAATGAGCGGTCGGGAGTAGATGCGCTTGTTTTGAGATCAAAGCGAGAGCTACATGTAGTGACGTGTGCACATTTGTTCAGATCCTTTGCTAGTTAGTGAGTTATTATCTCAGTTATATATAATTTGTAGTCTGCAATGGGGGAGTAATTGTTTCCTACAAGAGCATAAAATATGTGCATTTCTAGACAGGTAAATAGCTTTTTTTTGTCTTAAAGTGGCTGTATTTTCCATGTTAAAATGTTATGGGATGCATTTTCTCCATTGTTTTTGATGGTAGGCCACTCTGGTAGGCCTACATTACTATCAAATAGCTACTTGACCACTGTTAAAACTAAGTTAAAGCGGGTACAAGCCTCAGTGTTCACAGTAAACGCGTACCGGTTGCACCGAATTTTCACAGAGTTCAAGTTTGCACACAGCAGACCGGAAATTTGCTCAGTGACGAAAAATATTTGAAGGAACATTGCCTGTAATGTTTCATCCTGGGCTGAATTTCAACAATATCTGTTGACTACTTCCCAAATGCTACTGTATATAGACCTAATTAGCATCAGTGATGATATGTGATTGCTGAAGTACGGTTACATTTCATTTGCTCTGTTGAACTCACCCTTTGGAAAGACTTCGATAACGACACTGAATCTATTAAGTGGACATTTCTCAACAATCGTTCTCATGATAGCACATTGGTAATAGTAAGTGACAAATGTCATAGCTAAGCATGGCAGGGTTTGAATAAAACCCTGGGTGGGAGACGGAAGGGATATCTGTAGATAGATCAATTCTCCTAGCAGAGGCGTCATGCCCAAAGACCCGGCGCCCCCTCAGATTTGTCCTGTAAAATGATTAGATACTTTATATTTTGGGGGGTTTCCCAGTAATACAACTAGACACCTAGCAATTTTATGAAGTTGGCTTTAGCTAGCCCTGGGCCTCGTTTCCCAGTTGCGCTGTAACTTAAGCATTATGACGATCGTACCAGATGCATCATTATTCATGAGGCAACTTTTTAAGTGTTTCCCAAACAAGCACGTCGAGAGAATGTTCGCTAAGTGCGTCGTTAGACCGCGTGTCGATACGGATCGGAATCAAAAGAACAGCAGCGCTGCTCTCAGACCAGCTTTCTCCATTCAAATCTCACCTTAACATTAGAATCATTCCACAAGAGCGATATTACCACCTAGGGCTGAAAATAGGATATTCAGGCGACTTATTATGCTCACCAAATAATAATGCAGTAAATCACAGATTGGGCACAGCATTGTGCAAATGTTGCCACACATCATGAAACACATTGTGGCAAAAATGACAGACAGTAGCCTAGTCACAAATATAATTCAATTGATTGAACATGAAATCGATTTAAATATGATTAAAATAGCCTATATAGGCCCATGTAGTCCATGTATCATCTTGGTTTTCATTTGAAGCATCATGCTATCCTTCACTTGTTTGTAACAATTGCAAAGACTTAGGCAATTTTGTATTTGTAGTCAACTTCATTCTGAAGATATCGGCAGTCACAGTCAGATAAAACGCATTGATTCTATGTTTAGCCGCCCTCCAGCCATCCTCACGTACTTTGTGCCCCCTCAAATTGTGGGGGTGCATGACGCCCCTGCTGCCTAGCCTATAGTTTGTTTCTTATAGTGGATATTACGTTGAAGATCTGACGTTGTTTCAAAGGTAAAAATGTAACATATTTTGTCTATGTTGAAAATTGCTTACCATGATGACATAATCCTGTGGTTGAAATTGTATCCTCAAAACAGTTGATGACTTTTTTCAAATCCAATGTGTTTTCCAAGGAGATTCCATTTCACAATACGTTGACAAATTACATTGGATTTAACCAGTTTATGCCCAGTGGCATAAAGAATACTGTTCAACGTCTTGGAGAAAGGAACCTCAAAACATTGGGCATCCCAGTTCCATTTTGTGAACCATACTAAGAATGCTTCATACATGCCTTCTAGCTGGAAGTGCACTTAACTACATGTATTTTTAAACAAAACCAGTGAGCCAAGCATACTTTTTTTCCACAGCTATCTAAAATGGGAAAACAGCATTGTGCGCATGCTTGTGTTTGTTCGTGCATGCATGAGTGTGTGTTTGTGTGTTTACGCAGGGACCTCTGGGACCACTTGAGGAGAGGAAGGAGGACACATACCTCTCTTGCCTGTAGTGCAGAGAGAGAGAGAGAGAGAGACAGAGAGAGAAAGACAGAGAGAGAAAGACAGAGAGACCCATTACGTGTAACCATTTCTAAAGCAGTGCAGATCAATATTGTATGAATGGCAGGCGGGGCGCCGTCCAAATATCTGACCCAGTCTGCTGCTGGCTCATTACCTCAGGCTTCCTCCTTTCTCCCTGTCCCCCCTTCCCCCTCTCTATTTCTTCCTCCCCACATTATGTTCTCCTTTTTTGACTCCGAAAACCCTCTCTCTCTCTTTCTCTCTCTTATATTCTCTCTTCTTCTCAGCCTCTACAATGTTCTCTATCTCCCTACATCTCTCTCCCCCCTCTCTCTCCCTGTTGAACCTATAATGGACAGTATTGCTCAATGAAATCACAGATAATGTAGTGGGAAATTGGACTTGTGTTGTCGTGAAACAGCATAAATAGGCCCATCCTTTCAAATGACCTTGTATTGGTCGGGCACACATATATTTTGCAGATTTTATCGCAGTTACAGCTTTTGTTTCTAGATTCAACAGTACAGTAATACCTAATGATACAAAACAATACACACAAATCCCCACCAAATTAAGTAAATTAAGAAATCAGAACGGGCAATGTCAGAGTACTCAGTGTACAAAACATTTCCATGACAGACTGACCGGGTGAATCCAAGTGAAAGCTACAGTATGATCCCTTATTGATGTCATCTGTTAAATCTATTTCAATCAATGTTGAGGAAGGGGGATGGGTTAAAGAAGGATTTTTAAGCCTTGAGACAATTGAGACATGGATTGTGTTTGTGTGCAATTCAGAGTGTGAATGGGCAAGATAAGCGATTTAAGTTCCTTTGAATGGGGTATGGTAGTAGGTGCCAGTTTCCCGTGCAAGATTGCTTCGAGCATGTGGACTGGGATATGTTCCGGATAGCATCTGACAACAACATTGATGTATACGCTGATTCGGTGAGCGAGTTTATTAGCAAGTGCATTGGTGATGTTGTACCCATAGCAACTATTAAAACCTTGGATTGATGGCAGCATTCGCGCAAAACTGAAAGCGCGAACCACTGCTTTTAACCAGGGTAAGGCTACCGGAAACATGACTGAATACAAACAGTGTAGCTATTCCCTCCGCAAGGCAATCAAACAAGCTAAGCGTTAATATAGAGACATAGTAGAGTCACAATTCAACGGCTCAGACACGAGAGGAATGTGGCAGGGTCTACAGTCAATCACGGACTACAAAAAGAAAACCAGCCCCGTCGCGGACCATGACGTCCTGCTCCCAGACAAACTAAGCAACTTCTTTGCTCGCTTTGAGGACAATACAGTGCCACCAACACGGCCCGCTACCAAAACCTGCAGGCTCTCCTTCACCGCAGCCAACGTATGGAAAACATTTAAATGTGTTAACCCTCGCAAGGCTGCTGGCCCAGATGGCATCCCTGGCCGTGTCCTCAGAGCATGAGCAGACCAGCTGGCTGGTGTGTTTACGGACATATTTAATCAGTCCCTATCCCAGTCTGCTGTTCCCACATGTTTCAAGAGGGCCACCATTGTTCCTGTTCCCAAAAAGGCTAAGGTAACTGAGCTAAATGACTATCGCCCCGTAGCACTCACTTCCGTCATCATGAAGTGCTTTGAGAGACTAGTCAAGGATCATATCACCTCCATCCTGCCAGACACCCTGGACCCACTCCAACTTGCTTACCGTCCCAATAGGTCCACAGATGACGCAATCGCAATCACACTGCATACTGCCCTATCCCATCTGGACAAGAGGAATACCTATGTAAGAATGCTGTTCATCGACTACAGCTCAGCATTTAACACCATAGTTCCCTCCAAGCTCATCATTAAGCTCGAGACCCTAGGTCTCGACCCAGCCCTGTGCAAATGGGCCCTGGACTTCCTGACGGGCCGGCCCTAGGTGGTGAGGGTAGGAAACAACATCTCCACTCCGCTGATCCTCAACACTGGGGCCCCACAAGGGTGCGTTCTCAGCCCTCTCCTGTACTCCCTGTTTACCTATGACTGCGTGGCCAAGCACGCATCCAACTCAATCATCAAGTTTGCTGACGACACTACAGTGGTAGGCTTGATTACCAACAACGACGAGACGGCCTACAGGGAGGAGGTGAGGGCCCTCGGAGTGTGGTGTCAGGAAAATAACATCTCACTCAATGTCAGCAAAACAAAGGAGATGATCGTGGACTTCAGGAAACAAGAGAGGGAGCACCCCCCTATCCACATTGACGGGACAGTAGTGGAGAAGGTGGAAAGTTTTAGGTTCCTCGGCGTACACATCACGGACAAACTGAAATGGTCCATCCACACAGACAGCGTGGTGAAGAAGGCGCAACAGCGCCTCTTCAACCTCAGGAGGCTGAAGAAATTCGGCTTGTCACCAAAATCACTCACAAACTTATACAGATGCACAATCGAGAGCATCCTGTCGGGCTGTATCACCGCCTGGTACGGCAACTGCTCCGCCCACAACCGTAAGGCTCTCCAGAGGGTAGTGAGGACTGCACAACGCATCACCTGCCCTAAACTACCTGCCCTTCAGGACATCTACACCACCCGTTGTCACTGGAAGGCCAAAAATATCATCAAGGACGACAACCACCCGAGCCACTGCCTGTTCACCCCGCTATCATCCAGAAGGTGAGGTCAGTACAGGTGCATCAAAGCTGGGACCGAGAGACTGAAAAACAGCTTCTACCTCAAGGCCATCAGACTGTTAAACAGCCATCACTAACATTGAGTGGCTGCTGCCAACATACTGACTTAAATCTCTAGCCACTTTAAAAATGGGAATTGGATGTAAGAAATGTATCACTAGCCACTTGAAACAATTTTGTATATAATGTTTACATATCCGACATTACTCATATCAAATGTATACACTGTACTCTAAACCATCTACTGAATCTTGCCTATGCCGTTCGGCCATCGACTCAAATCTCTAGCCACTTTAATAATTATAATTGGATGAAATAAATGTATCACTAGCCACTTTAAACGATGCCATTTATATAATGTTTACATATCCTACATTACTCATCTCATATGTATATGCTGTACTCCGTACCATCTACTGCATCTTGCCTACGCCGGTCAGCCATCGCTCATCCATATATTTATATGTACATACTCGTATTCATTCCTTTACTCTTGTGTGTATAAGGTAGTTGTTGTGAATTTGTTAGATTACTTGTTAGATACTACTGCATGGTCGGAACTAGAAGCACAAGCATTTCGCTACACTCGCATTAACATCTGCTAACCATGTGTATGTGACAAATAAAATTTGATTTGATTTAGTTATATAGGATGAGCCTGGACTGAATACAGTAGATACATATGAGGTGGGTTAAACAGTATGTAAACATAATTAAAGTGACCAGTGTTCAATGACTATGTACATAGGGAAGCAGTTCCTAAGGTGCAGGGTAGAGTACTGGGTGGTAACCGGCTAGTAACAATGACTAAGTTCAAGGCAGGATACTGGGCGTAGGCCAGCTAGTAGTCTGATGGCCTGGAGAAGCTGGTTTTCAGTCTCTCAGGCTCAGCTTTGATGCACCTGTACTGTCTCTGCCTTCTAGATGGTTGCGGGGTGAACAGGCCTTGCCTCAGGTGGCTGAAGTCCTTGATGATCTTCTTGGCCTTCCTGTGACACTGGATGCTATAGATGTCCTGAAGGGCAGGCAGTGTGCCCCCGGTGACGGGTTGGGCTGACCACACCACCCTCTGGAGAGCCCAGTGGTTGAGGACAGGACAGGACAGTACCAGCCGGTGATACAGCCCAACATGATGCTCTCAATGGTGCATCTGTAGAAGTTTGTGAGGGTCAGGGGCCAAGACAAATTTCTTCAACCTCCTGTTTGTGTGGATGGACTATTTCAGGTTGTCAGCGATGTGCAAGCCAAGGAATTTGAAGCTTTTCACCCTCTCCACTGTGTATGGGGACCTGCTCTCTCTGCTGTCTCCTGTAGTCCACATTCAGCTGCTTTGTTTTGTTGATGTTGAGGGAGAGGTTATTTTCCTGGCACCACTCCGCCAGGGCCTTCATCTCCTCCTCCCTGTCTTGTCATTGTTGGTAATCAGGTCTACCACGGAGTCATCGGTGAACAGGGAGTGCAGGAGGGGGCTGAGCACGTACCTTTGTGGGGCACCCGTGTTGAGGATCAGCGTTGCAGAGGTGTTGTTATCTACCTTCAACAATTGGGGTTGGCCCGTCAGGAAGTCCAGGACCTATTTGCACAGGGTGGGGTTCAGACCCAGGGCCCTGAGTTTAGTAATGAGCTTGGAAGGCATTATGGTGTTGAAGGCTGAGCAGCAGTCGTCTTGTCCCGATGGGATAGGGCAATGTGCAGTGCGATGGCGATTGCGTCATCCGAGGATCCATTGGGGCAGTATGCAAATTCCATCCTCCATTCACCAGACTCACTTCTATGACTAAGATGGAGGCGGAACCTGAAACTGTCAGATCCAACGGTATGGCGGTCAGATAGTTATCATACACAATGATGTTACCGAATTGACATCTTGAGGCTATATCTGTACAATTGAAATGGAGAATGAATCTTTACCATCATGGGAAACAGCTAACAGAAAGAAGAAGGTTAATTTTGTAAAATGAAATGTTTAATCAAACAGCCTGGGCTGTTAATTAACTTCTGAACTGGCTACCTTGTCGGCTCCACAGGGGGTCCTCGTTCTACAGGGGGAGAGCTCATCCCATACCACCCCTGTCTGTCTGTCTGTCTGTCTGTCTGGGCTCTAATTTTGGCCTGGCGCTACGGCGGCGCAAGTGCCAACCGCATGTTAGTCGGCAATTTCGTCATGTAAAACTGGTGCTCTGGCATTTTCCACAACATGCGCCAGGTTCGGAAATGTACCTGTCTAATAACAGCACTGGAGTACCAAAGCTACGGGTCATTTACGGAAGTTACCGGAATTTTGGTAATAAATGACTACCTCCCCATAGCACTCACATTGGTAGCCATGACGTGCTTTGAAAGGCTGGTCATGGCTCACATCAACACTATCATCCCGGAAACCCTAGACCCACTCCAATTCCCCAACAGATCCACAGATGACGCAATCTCAATCGCACTCCACACTGCCCTTTCCCACCTTGACAAAAGGAACACTTATGTGAGAATGCTGTTCATTGACTCAGCCCTCAACACCATAGTGCCCCCAAAGCTCATCACTAAGCTAAGGACCCTGGGACTAAACATCTGCCAAGCTGATCCTCAACACAGGGGCCTCTCAGGGGGTGCATACTTAGTCCCCTCCTGTACTCCCTGTTCAACCACGACTGCATAGCCAAGCACGACTCCAACACCATCATTAAGTTTGCTGACGACACAACAGTGGTAGGCCTGATCACCGACAATGATGAGACAGCCTATAGGGAGGAGGTCAGAGACCTGGCAGTGTGGTGCCAGGACAACAATCTCTCCCTCAACCTGAGCAAGACAAAGGGGCTGATCTTGGACTTCAGAAAAAGGAGGGCTGAACACGCCCCCATTCACATTGACAGGGCTGTAGTGGAGCGGGTAGAGTTTCAAGTTCCTTGGTGTCCACATTACCAACAAACTATCATGGTCCAAACACACCAAGACAGTCTTGAAGAGGGCACGACAAAGCCCTTTCCCCCCTCAGGAGAATGAAAAGATTTGGTATGGGTCCCCAGATCCTCAAAATGTTCTACAGCTGCACCATTGAGAGCATATTGACCGGTTGCATCACCGCCTGGTATGGCAACTACTCGGCATCCGACCATAAGGTTCCTAATAAAATACCAAAATGCCAAGGTACTACAGAGGGTAGTGCGTACAGCCTATTACATCACTGGGGCCAAGCTTCCTGCCATCCAGGACCTATATACTAGGCGGTGTCAGAGGAAGGACCAAAGAATTGTCAAAGACTCCAGTACCCAAGTCATAGACAGTTCTCTCTGCTACTTCACGGCAAGCGGTACTGGAGCAGCAAGTCTAGATCCAAAAGGCGCCTTAACAGATTCTACCCCCAAGCCATAAGACTGCTGAACAATTAATCAAATGGCCACCCGTACTATTTGCATTGACCTTGGCTAACCTTTTCCCCCCACACATTGACTCGGTTCCGGCACCCCCTGTATATAGCCTCATTATAGTTATTTTATTGTGTTACTTTTTCATTTTTTATTTTTTTACTTTAGTTTATTTAGTAAATATTTTCTTAACTCTATTTTCTTAAAACTGCATTGTTGGTTAAGGGCTTGTAAGTAAGCATTTCGGCACATGTGACAAGTACCATTTGATTTGTCCAGGAGTTTCTAGTAGATAGACCATATGGTTCAAGAGAAAATAGCCTAATTAATGAAAAGCATCTAATCAACAATGGCTTTATTTTCAAATTGAAAACAAGTGCAAAACTTTCAATTTCTTCCAGCGCATTTTGGGAATTTTAAGACCAATGAAAAGCAGGTCTTAGCAGTAACACCTTGATGTTGTGAGCGGAAGCATAGCCTATCCAGCTGTGATGCACAGTGCCCTTATGCTCATGGAACAAGAGAGGAGATGTGATTTTTGTGCCAGTAACCCCCCTATACATTTTCTCTGTTTGGTTTCATTTGTCTTGCCCGATGCGTTCGCCAAGTAGCCAAGCCTATCAATACAGGGTTTGGCTTGTGAGACTGCTTTGAATAAATCTAAATCACCAAAGCTTTATTAAAAGATGAAGTGTGGGAGCACCATGGGACATCCCATTTTTGTCTAGCCTACATTATTTTAGCCAACTCCCGTTTTGGATGTGCGTAAAACCCCCTCCATGAAGGCTACATGTGTCAATACGCCCACCATGGCAGGTGAGACGATGCTGGTCCCCCTCCTATTTACAACTTATTTTCATGTAACAATTGCTTGTTTTCTGTTTCGTATGATGTTAAACCAAGCCCTCCGTAAGCTACCCTTACCCCCTAGGCCTCTCTCTCTCTCTCTCTCTCTCTCTCTCTCTCTCTCTCTCTCTCTCTCTCTCTCTCTCTCTCTCTCTCTCTCTCTCTCTCTCTCTCTCTCTCTCTCTCTCTCTCCTTCTGTGCTCTACTTCTGTTGTCTGCCAGGGTCTGGCGCCCCACTCTGAGAGCACCTGTACTAGCTCTCCAGGCTGATTGGCAGGCCTGTAAAAGGGGTCAACAAACCTATAGTGGGGAGGTGTCTGAGGCCCAATCTGGCCCCATCAGTCTGCCTAACACTAACCCAGCACCCAGAGAGAGCGAGAACACACCTGTCATATCACTATATAGCTGCCAGGACAGGTCGTCATGGAGGTGTTTTTGTTCTCACATCATTAGCATATCTAAATGTGTGACACTGTCAGTGTAGGGCAAGTGGAGCCGTGAGAGAGGTCATGTATTTCCTTTAAAGTTTGTGAAACTTCATCCAACTTCTTTGTTTCTTCGAGTCCGAACAACCATTATCTGGGTCACATAACTGTAGGATCTTGAATGTCTTAAAAATATGACAGTGTGTGTGTGTGTGTGTGTGTGTGTGTGTGTGTGTGTGTGTGTGTGTGTGTGTGTGTGTGTGTGTGTGTGTGTGTGTGTGTGTGTGTGTGTGTGTGTGTGTGTTTCTCAAAACCTCTTTTGATTCCCTAGAACGGTCAGCTCCAGCAGCGCCTGAACAATGTGGAGAGGGACTTCATCATCTTCAACAGAGAAAGGTAGGAGACTCAGTACATGTCCTAACAGAGATACAGTAAAAATGGCCTACATTAACACCAAAATGTGGCGCCTTCTGTCGTCCTGATTTTGATCTAAAATCGCCAAGATTCGATGTCCAGTTTCAATGTGAGTTGCCAGAGAACTGTTTCATCCATCCAATCAAGCTCAGCTGAGCAGTCAGGCATATTTTAGATGACGTAAGGCAAAAGTATCGGGCCACAGGCAACATGACGTATTTACAGCAAAGGTTGTAATAATGAATCTTGAATGTGCCCCCTATTACTGAGTAACGTATCATGATAGAATCTCATGAAAAAAGCATATTTATTTACATATCATATTACCAGAAAGCAAGAAATCAAGCTTTTGTCCTTCACCTGATAGGTCAAAGAAGGCTGTAGCAGACACAGAGGTAGCAGACCTCACCACGACAGAGAAGAACAAGGCTATCGAAGACGGACAGAACAACAACGTGGACCCGGCAGCCTACCTATCAGGGTAGCGGACTACGGCTTGAGCTGTAAGTCGCCACGCTAACCTGGCCGCAGCTTGTAGATCACTACTAACCAATCGTCCACTTCCCCTCTCCCCTGGCCGGCGCAGGCACTCAGATCGACCTTTAACCCTGACACATTCCCCCAACAGCCAGCTATTATGCCCAGAACCCAGACACATAGACTACTGCTTCACAGAGTGAGAGGCACCTGACCTAGACAGACAGACAGACAGACAGACCCTGGCTCTTTTCACTTTTCCTATGACGGGGACGTGCCTCTCAGTGGGCATTCCTCCTCACACTGCCCTGACCTGCTCTGGCCTGATGCACTATGGTTCCCCAGAGCTCTCCTCCCTCCACCAAGTTAGCCAGGCCCAGGAAATGACTTCCCTACGAACACAGCAGAGAGCAGAGTCAGACAGGATACAGCCACCATGCCTGTTATGCTGAGGCTAGGCTCAGGCCCGGCAGGAAATGAATCCTAATGTTGACAAGTAGGAGACTACGTCTGCAGTGAAAACAGTGCTGACTTGCTTTTGGAAGAGAGAGAGGTTGCGAGTATCATCACACAAAATGAATTAAGATTAGAGATGAGATATGAGGGCCTTTTTGTTTTCAAGACTCCAACCACAGATTCCTCTTCGAAGACAAAGAGAACCACTGTAGGCTTGAGCACCAATTGCTGAACGCAATATGTCTCTGTGACATTATTAGGCATCGATGTGCCTCTCAAGCAAACCAAAATGAGGAGAGTGGGGGAACTTGAGCCATTTGTTACATTCAGCATCAGTCTGCCAAGGGAAATATAGGATTCTTTCCAAAAAAAGTATCTACATATATTTCAAGATGTCGTGAATCCCTGCAAATAATCAGAATTCATGTCAAACATGATACTTTTGAAAACAAGTTGTCTCTTGACACAACTTACTCCGAGGAATGGGGACAGGTTAAGCAAGTTAAGCTGCCTGCACATTTCTGTACTGAATGAAATGATACCACTACCTTTTAAAACCATGTTTATCTTTATTTCCCAAACCCATTCCATCACAATAACTTTTTTTGTCTTTTAGTAATTTTAAGGATCTTTTAACACAGGTTTAACACTTAACAAACACTTTGTACTTTTGTACACTAACAAACACTTTTAACATAGGCCAGGCCCTGTTGTTACCTCATATCCCAGCGATAATACCCTGCATTAGGCCTGGGAAGAAAACACTTCAATTTGCTCAACTTGCCATTGGCTCAACTTACCCGATGGCCATTGGCTCAACTTACTCCAAGGCAAACATTTGGACTATATCCCACACAGCTTCAAGAATGCACTATCATGCTTACGTCATTATTGAAGCTCATAGAGACCCCAACTGATGTATAGAACAATCTTAAAATGATCTACTTTGGTTTATTTGTTCATTTTGTTTATTTGGACCTAACTTGCTTGCCATTTTTTTTCCCACGTGGTTTCTTCCTTCACAGACTCCATGAAATGATGACATCTTCCTAAATATTTGGTCAAATAATACATTTTGTGTATGGTTTCCTAGAAACAAGGGTGGCTCAACTTACCCCACTCTCCCCTATGTGCCGTATAACCTTTAGATAGCACACGCTGGGTTTCCCCACGTAGAGAATGATCATCACATAGTCACTTTGTTATACTGTAACTCACCGTCCTCTAGTCTAATATGTGTTTTGGAAAATAGCTTTGCCGTTATTTTAACCCTCTCTGAAATACAATTCAAAACGTATCCAAGGCTTTACCTGTCCCTGGTTATCAGATCTACTATTGGAACATTTCTAACAACCATTATTGGTACAGATATTCAAACTAGCATTAGGTTTTCGAGAAATGTATGTAATTCAATTACACAATGAAAGCAGAGTTGTAAAATGAGTACTGCATTTTGTTATTTGTTGTCTGTTGTTTTGTTGTTTGTTGTCAAGCGGCTGTGCCTTAATTTATTGCCTTTCTTTGGGACACCAACCTTTACCACTGCTTGTGCTTTATTACAGCGCTGCTTTTTAACAGCAGAAACACTGGTGAACGTTTCCTTTTTAAATTCACAGGTGTTAACCTAACTAACTGCTCATTGTGCGTATTTAATGCATAGCCAGATACATGTGGCCTTTCGTGGATTTGGCAACAGTTGGATGCATTGGTTAAAAAGACTGAAAAACATAGTTGTAAAAGAGAAAAGAGTTGTATTAGTCTCCTCCTGTGCAAACTACCTTGGGGTATACCACATAGCACTTAGGGTAGAGCCTGTATATTTTTCAGTCTTATTACCTGGAGCTGTGCCTCTCTATATTGTTTCTTAAAGGTCCAGTGCAGTCAAAAACGAGAGAGAGAGAGAGAGAGAGAGAGAGAGAGAGAGAGAGAGAGAGAGAGAGAGAGAGAGAGAGAGAGAGAGAGAGAGAGAGAGAGAGAGAGAGAGAGAGAGAGAGAGATTTGACACCTGCCTGCCCTCCAGAGAGAGATGGTAGAAGGAGACTTTCTGTACATAACCTGCAAAAAATTAGGGCTAGAGAAGCGGGTTCGAATCCTATTGCCGACAGGGGGGAATATGTCAGGCGTGAGCTGGTAACCGGAGGGTTGCTGTCGTCAATATCACAGGTGCCACCTACTGCCGACTCAACCCCCTAAGTCTCTAACCTAATGTGTGTATATTGAAGGGGTTGGGTTAATGCAGAAGACACATTTACATTAACTAATAAACTATATCTTGAAACAACGTGATGAGTTAGCCAGAGAAATACCTCAGAGGGTTAAATGCTAGACCTGTTTTTGATAATGTGTGGTGTTGGTTTTCTGATTAGCAGCAACAGGAGACTAGAGGGAATACTATATAATTAACGATGGCAGATAAATAGACAAATCCATTTCAAATCGGTTTCAAACAAGCCTTTCCTCCATCTCTATGCTTTGTGTGTGGTTGATTTTCTATGATAAATAAAACACTGCCACCTAATGTTTTTCAGTGGTAGTGCTCCTGTGTACTTAAAGGCCCAGTGCAGTCAAAAATGGGATTAATATGTGTTCTGTATTTCAACACTATGAGGTTGGAATAATACTGTGAAATTTTGAAAATTATGATAATGCCCTTTTAGTGTAAAAGCTGTTTGAAAAGACTGCCTGAAATTTCAGCCTGTTTTGGTGGGAGTTTTGGCCTTTCATGGTGACATCACCATTTGGTAAATTAGTTAATAGACCAATCAGAAAGAGAGTTACAAACCTCTCTGCCAATAACATGTTTCCCCTCTCCACACAGACCAAATTAAATACAGTGTCTACAAAAATCCTTTCACGTTTATTTATTTCTGTCTGTGCTAATCCAGTAATGCATTTCAAATAAAGTTGAGGATTAAAATGGGGTCATGCCTCTGTTGTGTACATTCACTGTTTGTATTTCTGTAGGAGTGTCATGCCTACGGTTGGATGAGTCCGTGTTAATGATGTCACTGATATGCTGGAACCAAGGTAAACACCACTGATCATGTATGCATTTTTTAAGTATTGATTTTGCCGTTTGCAGAGATGGGCTTATGCCTGAATAGCCATGGGGAGCCACAAGCACTGGCGGTTCTGGGGGGAGGCCAGGGGGGGCCAGTGCCCCTGTGACAACAATTTCGGACCCCCTTGTGGCCCCCCTAAATGTGGAGTATGAAATAATGTTTGCGTAACTAATTTTTGCTATCGTTCTTTTTTCACATCCATTATTAGACAGTGGCAACGTGGAACACTAATTAAACCCACACATTTACTAGAGGGACATGGTTTTTTGCCTACTAATGCCTGCAATGAAGTGAAGAAAATGATATGACAACAATAACGTCTAATGTAACTGGCCCCTCTAACAGTACAACTGGCCCCAGCTTGGCCCCCCCAGTTGAAAGGGTCTAGAACCTCCACTGGCCACAAGACACTCAAAATAAGAATGTTCTAGAGAGAGCGAGAGCTGTGTGCTCTCTGTCTCTCTTCAACAACCTTATGTTGTGTGTAAATTCCTCAGTAGCCTTAGCATGTGGCTATGGACGAGTGACAGGGCTCTAACGCATTAGAGGCCTTATCACTATGAGCCCAAAGGGCAAACCCATGAAAACAGTCCTAAGTCACACCGACACACAGCTCTGGGTGGGACAGAGACACAGTGGAGACTGGCACCAAAGAGAATGAGCTAAGTATAGCATCCCCCAGACTACCCGGACAATCAACCGTAGTCCCGCAGAAACAGGAAGCATAGTTTAGTGTTTGATTTGTTTGTCTGATGTGTTTTTTTTTGTGAGAAGTGTGTGTTGCTCCTCCTTCTCCAGTATGTGTTGTTACACACCAGAATGGTGAGCTCACCGAGTCATTTGGGGTGAACAAACCAATTTAGCCCCTGTTTCCTTGGTGAATCACACTGTATAGTTCAAAGCTGCTCATGAGCTAGTATGTCATTTGGTACTTTCAGGGCTTTGTGAAGCCTATGCTGAGTTTATGTCACACTTCATTATTGCTGAGCTCCTCCACCCCTTAGAAAAACAGAGGTTATGTTCAGAGCTGCTGAGGTCATAGTGGACAACAGCCAAATTCATGCTGCCTGTAACTAATTATCATCTGTCCTATACTGACAAAAATGTAGAATGTTTTGGTGTTTACCTCTTCCCTGATACTACAGGCTCTTTTTTAGATATTGCCAGAGACAAAGTCAAGACTGGAGACCTTGAGTCCGAGACCCTTGTCTCTCTCTGACCGCCCACCCTCTCCTGTCTTAATCAGCTGGAGACATTACCTCTTAATACATCATCAGCAAGTTACCATGCATCATGTGGTTTTCCCATTCACCGCTAGTCTGACTGGCCAACTTCTCCCCTGATCCCCTTTTAAGAGAAACCCCCATTACTCTTCCTCGGTGGGCTCTGAGATCAAAGTTGATCCAGCGCTTTCCCACATTCACAGGGTAATCTGTGAGTCTCCTTGAATGATATACGCTCCTCATAAAGCCAAGTTTAAGTCGAGCTGGAGGATCACATAAGATAAGAATAACAGTTGTCTTTATTGGATTTCTCCTCAAAGAGCCTCTCTCCCCCCACACAAGCTCATCTGTTGTAAATGGACATACTGTATAAACTAACTGGCCAGTGACAACTACATTATCTTGGGAGGGTTTATATACAATGCCAATAAGTCCTTGTGAACTGGGCGTGTTTGGAAAATAATGCTGGCTATCTCCCACTCCAGACCGAGATGACGTTTTATAGAAGCAATCTTCTCAGTTTTTCATAATTACAGCCATCAAAAGTGATGTCATGATACTTTAACTGGCTATAAAATATAAAAATGATAACAGAGCAGTGACAAGTTTACTGCCAGGTTTAACAATGGGTCTGAAAATGGGAAATTCCCAAAACAATGGAAGTATGAATCCAGAATTGTGCAGATAGAAATGTAATATACTGGAACAGCAATAATACTTTCAGTATTATTAGTACTATTAACTGTCAGGTCTACACATCCAATTTCTATTAGAGATGTTCTCAACAATGTGCTCTAGTACAGTCCTGGTCAGAGCACATAAAAAGGATCGGACCCTTTTTTTCAATTTTTGCCTAAAATGACATACCCAAATCTAACTGCCTGTAGCTCAGGCATTTATGCAAGGATATGCATATTCTTGATACCATTTGAACGGAAACACTTGGAAGTTTGTGGAAATGTGGAATGAATGTAGGAGGATATAACACATTAGATCTGGTAAAAGATAATACAAAGAAAAAACCAACCGTTTTTTTGTATTTTTTTTGTACCATCATCTTTGAAATGCAAGAGAAAGGCCATAATGTATTATTCCAGCCCAGGCGCAATTTAGATTTTGGCCACTAGATGGCAGCGGTGTATGTGAAAAGTTTAAACTGATCAAATGAACCATTGCATTTCAAATGTGCCTAATTGGTTTATTAATAACTTTTCAAGTTCATAACTGTGCACTCTCAGAGAATATCATGGTATTCTTTCACTGTAATAGCTACTGTAAATTGGACAGTGCAGTTCGATTAACAAGAATTTACGCTTTCTGCCAATATCAGATATGTTTATGTCCTGGGAAATGTTCTTGTTACTTACAACCTCATGCTAATTGTATTAGCCTACGTTAGCTGAACCATCCCGTGGGGGACCCACCAGTTTTTTATTTCTACTATACTGTAGATTGAAAGATAAAAGAGTGACAGCCAGTCAGTTGCAACTCATGTTTATTCAGGAACAGTTCATAACACCACATCACACCTCAATGTTTTTTTACCTGCCTTCTCTGGGTTTTGATACAACAGTTAAAAAAAGAACATAAAAAACAATAACAAAGATCAAGTCAAACTAACATAAATATAATCACCACTTGGATTGCT
Source organism: Brachymystax lenok tsinlingensis (assembly GCA_030435695.1). NCBI lineage: Eukaryota > Metazoa > Chordata > Actinopteri > Salmoniformes > Salmonidae > Brachymystax > Brachymystax lenok. Next base: position 49,204,439 of record CM059795.1, read on the forward strand.
TGAAGTTCCACATCATCACTCATTAAAACACAACGACTTCCTCACAACCTCTTCCTCAGCTGATTGGGATAGCAAAAATAAAGCTCTCCTCATCCTCCTCGCCTCTTTCTAAAAACATACTACAATCCCCTGCCTTGTCTGGGACAGGTAGACCAAGCAGACGCATAGAAAATAATTGTGAAAGAGAGTGACCCAGGGTTAAGCCTGGCTGTCTTCCCCTTGGTGTTAGTTACCAAACTAAGGGCTGTCAGTCAGGTATAGTGTACAGCAGTGTGGAGACTCAGAGTGTTGAGATTTAAAACCGCACAACATTATGTTTCAATGTTATGTTCTGGAATGCAGGGTATGATGGTCTGCTGCTTCAAAACGAGATCCCACATTGCCATGAAAAATAAAAATAAAGACAGAGGTGAATTACTGTTATTTCAAATCAGGTATGTTACTTTTATCATTTAAATTTTCTTTATGTGTTAATGTTCACAAAGCTCAGAATTACAATTTCACGACCCAGGCCATGGAAGTTGAGCTTGGTACTTCTTGCGCAAGGGTTTCATTTTCCTTTACCCCCCCCCAGATGACTTGCTAAACGGTATGTATAGGAACAGGCATTAAGCTTGAAGCAATTGCAAAGGACGGTTTCTCACAATGTAATCTACAGCCAGGATGGAGCGGAGCGTAAGGGAAAATAAACATGACAACCATTTCTACCAACATGCTATTACATGTTTACAAAATATCTGTATTACCAGATGTCTTTTAATCTTGTTTCCTTTTTTTTTTATCATTAATGACTATCACTTCTGGTTCAACAACCCAGGGAGCCAGCGACAACATCATTCACAAAGCTACGTTACATCTACCATACATACTCACAATGCCACCTATCAGTAATGGACGTTACTGCATGTTATTATTACATTGCTAGCGAACTACTGTATATCTGCAGACTAGTACTTAAAAAGGGTGACATTGAAAGCCGAACGTGATGGAAGAAAAACCAAAGCATTGCTTTGAGAAAAACAGTATTACTTTTCCTAGGGAACAGGCATCGGGAACACTTGGTCATGACAGTTAATCATGAGGTTAATTTAACTACACTATGGATTCAGAGTAGAACCTAAACTGTCAATGCACAGTTAAAACAATTACTAATGTTGACAGTAAGGGACAGTAATACACATTGATTACCTATATTCTGGTTATGACCATGCTCATGTAATTCCACAGCATACAAATTCAATCTTTGTGTAAAGGTTTTGCCAAATATCCTTATTGTTAACCTATTGTTCTAGTGACAGACCTGCAATTCCCTAGGAGGAGGAAAACTGTGCTTTAGAAGCTTAAGCAGGTAGCATTGTGGCTGGTAAGGCATGAGGATTCAGTGTTTTTGCTCAACTCTTAACTTGTAACTAATCATGTCTCCGTCTTCTCCCAGTGGCTGTTGTCATCTTCTGACTGGTATCTCTGCTGGTTCAACCTCTTAGCTAAGGGATGTGATGTTGGAGCGACCACCGGGGGGAACTACGATGCGCCGTCCTGCTGGCCGGATGGGGATCTCCTCTGTGGTGGGGGGACCTAACACAGACAAACATCGGATTTAGCACGGTCTCTTTAAGCATCAGGCTGGGGATCTTCTCTGTGGTGGGGGGGACCTGACACAGACAAACAGGATTTAGCACTGTCTCTTTAAGATTCCCCTTAACAAAGCCAGTTTCTCCACTAGCAACTAGCGTTAGTCATGAGACAAACCAACCAGGCGACAGGACCTTGGCACTCCTTGGCGACCTCTGGAATAAATCCCTTTTCAACCGCCAACGGGATTGGGATTAGCCCTGGATTAAATTGGCATAATGGCCAAGGAGAGATTTACGCCTACTGTTTTAAGTCTTACACTCTCTCCAGGCCAGTGTCCAGTGTTTTATACTGTAGAACTCTACCACATCCTCTCTGCACGAAACACGACCAAGGTTACTTCACATCTGGAGACAGAGAAGTATATCAACCCTGTGGCTGGTGAGATGAAGCCCTATTCTGCAGAGTCCTGTGACTGTGCGTGTGTTTGCGTCTGTGTGTACTGGATGTGGATGAGAGGGGTATTTATTCCCAGAGTGAGTGGCGAGTATTCGAACAGGGGATTATCGTGGAAGCCAGAAGGAGAGAATAGGCCAGGTCTGGTTTATAAACACACAGACTAGGAAAGGAAAGCAGGCTCTCAGGCTTTCTGGGAAGGATGGGGATGAATGGAATAAACCGCCACTCGACTACAGCCATGGGGAAATACTTTCCAATGCAGATCACCCTCCCTTCTCCTGCATCAGTGCATCACACATAAACTATTCCTGTTAAACTATTGTTTATTTGGCTCCTCCCTCAAAAGGTTGTACTTTGAAAAGAGGCTGCAGATGTATGCAATCACACTGTCAGTCAACACTCAACTAAGCTCTGCTATTGGTTATGTGAATGAACTTTAGATACATGAATTATCATCAGCCTCATTCTACTCGCTCATTAGACAAGCTTCATTAAACAGACGACAACTACAAAAGTGAGATGCCAGATGTCTGGACTGAAATCTTAGAACATACTGAAGTTGAATTAAGATGCCTACAGAGAGAGGGAGAGAGGGAGAGAGAACCAAGACAAAGCTGCATCAAGCTGAAATGAATTAAATCAATCAATGTAAAAATTAAATAAATAAAAAACAGATAACAAAAAGACATGAGAAACATATAGAGCACTGTCTAGAAGTACCAGGATGGCTGGAGGACAAATGTCTTGTGCTGTGTGCATTTGTTACCTCAAACAAATCATGAAGGCAGAAAATTAGATAATGGTAAAATGTCCGATTTCACCTGAAGGCTATTTAATATTCCGCAGACAAATGGCAAAGTCAACCATGGCAACATATCAAGTGTGAAGTGCATTGTAATGTGTCAATGTTGAGTGTGTGTGTCGGGTTCCTGGTACTTCCTATGACGGCAAAGGTATGGGAAGACGGATGGGTAAATGAAAAGGTTGCTGAAGCTCACCGCGTTGTGCAGGGTTACCTGCTAAGCTAAAGGCCGAGTGGTGGAGGTTCCTCACAGGCTGCTTGGTGGGGGAGGTGCGGGCAGACGCTGAGGGGGTACCGCCACGGGACATGGGCGAGAAGTCAGACACGGGGCCATCATACATGCCCCTGGGCACTGCCCGCAGGATTGCCAGCTGAGAGGGGGAGGAAGAAGGAGGGATCGAGACAAAGAAGGAAAGAAGAAGAGAAAGAGAGATGAATAGGGTATAATTTCTGTTGGTAACTTTACAACAGTTCTCCAAGACAATGCCTGTTTATAATTTGATTCATGGGTTTGTTTGTAGAACGCGTTGTGCCTGAATCAAAATGCATATTTCACCCGGTGTTTTCCTAAGGAAAGCACTTCCAGATTTACTGACAGACAGACGCACTGCAGACTGAGACACTGTGTTCTTATTGGACATGCAAGCTCCTGTCCTCTGTCCTAGGATTATGTGACTAAGGAATTCCTGGAAACTGAGCTACACTCTTAGAATTTTTTTTCTCCAAAAAGGTTATTTGGCTGTCCCCACAGGATAACCCTTTTTGGTTCCAGGTAGAACGCTCTGTGGAGAGGAGGGTTCTACATGAAACTCAAAAGGGTTAAACTTGGAACCAAAAAGGGTTCTCCTATGGGAACAGCCGAATAACCTTTTTGGAACAATTTTTTCGAAGAGTGTAGCAGCATCAGAAAACACTAACTGCCACAAAGATGATAAAAAAAATTAAAGTTGAGTATCCACCAACACCAGTAACAGGTGTACTCCCGTGGACACATCGTATCCCTGCTACATCTGATAGTCAGTCGTTACAGTATACAGCCCACAGCCAACAGCCAACGCCCCTGAGGTGAACCCTCAAGGCTGACGTAATACTTCTCTCTCAAACATCCTCATCCCCTCGTTCCATCACCCATTTCCCCAGCACTTACATCAAATGGATATGTGAGATCACCTAGAGGTAGTTAAGACACCATTACGGCATTTTCTGGCAATTCCCATCTGCGTTACACACTCTGACTGCTATTTTTATCTTGTGCTTTCCAATTAGGGAGACAGACCTCCTATTATGCCCCCAAAGCCTAGACACAGACAGACATGCATCCAGCCCATAACGCATTGCTGTTATAGCTGGCACCAGTGCGACTGCCAGGGAGGACAGACGTCCTTTGTGTACACAATCAAATCAAATGTTATTTGATGCGCCGAATACACATGCGCCGAATACAACAGGTGTAGACCTTACCGTGAAATGCTTACTTAACCAACAATGCAGTTAAAGAAATAGAGTTAAGAAAATATTTACCAAATAAACTAATGTAAAAAAATTAAAAAAATAAAAGTAACACAATAAAATAACAATAACAAGGGAATATACACAGTGGGTGACAGTACCGAGTCAATGTGCGGGGGTACAGGTTAGTTGGAGTAATTTGTACATGAACAGTGAGGGAAAAAAGTATTTGATCCCCTGCTGATTTTGTATGTTTGCCCACTGACAAAGAAATGATCAGTCTATAATTTTAATGGTAGGTTTATTTGAACAGTGAGAGACAGAATAACAACAAAAAATCCAGAAAAGCATGTGAAAAATGTTATAAATTGATTTGCATTTTAATGAGGGAAATAAGTATTTGACCCCTCTGCAAAACATGACTTAGTACTTGGTGGAAAAACCCTTGTTGGCAATCACAGAGCTCAGACGTTTCTTGTAGTTGGCCACCAGGTTTGCACACATCTCAGGAGGGATTTTGTCCCACTCCTCTTTGCAGATCTTCTCCAAGTCATTAAGGTTTCGAGGCTGACGTTTGGCAACTCTAACCTCCAGCTCCCTCCACAGATTTTCTATGGGATTAAGGTCTGGAGACTGGCTAGGCCACTCCAGGACCTTAATGTGCTTCTTCTTGAGCCACTCCTTTGTTGCCTTGGCCGTGTGTTTTGGGTCATTGTCATGCTGGAATACCCATCCACGACCCATTTTCAATGCCCTGGCTGAGGGAAGGAGGTTCTCATCCAAGATTTGACGGTACATGGCCCCGTCCATCGTCCCTTTGATGCGGTGAAGTTGTCCTGTCCCTTAGCAGAAAAACACCCCCAAAGCATAATGTTTCCACCTCCGTGTTTGACGGTGGGGATGGTGTTCTTGGGGTCATAGACAGCATTCCTCCTCCTCCAAACACGGCGAGTTGAGTTGATGCCAAAAAGCTCCATTTTGGTCTCATCTGACCACAACACTTTCACCCAGTTGTCCTCTGAATCATTCAGATGTTCATTGGCAAACTTCAGACGGGCATGTATATGTGCTTTCTTGAGCAGGGGGACCTTGCGGGCGCTGCAGGATTTCAGTCCTTCACGGCGTAGTGTGTTAGCAATTGTTTTCTTGGTGACTATGGTCCCAGCTGCCTTGAGATCATTGACAAGATCCTCCCGTGTAGTTCTGGGCTGATTCCTCACCGTTCTCATGATCATTGCAACTCCACGAGGTGAGATCTTGCATGGAGCCCCAGGCCGAGGGAGATTGACAGTTCTTTTGTGTTTCTTCCATTTGCGAATAATGGCAGCAACTGTTGTCACCTTCTCACCAAGCTGCTTGGCGATGGTCTTGTAGCCCATTCCAGCCTTGTGTAGGTCTACAATCTTGTCCCTGACATCCTTGGAGAGCTCTTTGGTCTTGGCCATGGTGGAGAGTTTGGAATCTGATTGATTGATTGCTTCTGTGGACAGGTGTCTTTTATACAGGTAACAAACTGAGATTAGGAGCACTCCCTTTAAGAGTGTGCTCCTAATCTCAGCTCGTTACCTGTATAAAAGACACCTGGAAGCCAGAAATCTTTCTGATTGAGAGGGGGTCAAATACTTATTTCCCTCATTAAAATGCAAATCAATTCATAACATTTGTCACATGCGTTTTTCTGGATTTATTTGTTGTTATTCTGTCTCTCACTGTTCAAATAAACCTATTATTAAAATTATAGACTGATCATTTCTTCGTCAGTGGGCAAACGTACAAAATCAGCAGGGGATCAAATACTTTTTTCCCTCACTGTAGGTAGGGGTAAAGTGACTATACATAATAAACAGCGAGTAGCAGCAGGGGGTGTCAATGTAAATACTCTGGGTGGCGTTTGATTAATTGTTCAGCAGTCTTATGGCTTGGGGGTAGAAGCTGTTAAGGAGCCTTTTGGACCTAGACTTGGCGCTCCGGTACCGCTTGCCTTGTGGTACAAACTTTTCAGTCTCCTGAGGGGAAAAGGTGTTGTCGTGCCCTCTTCACAACTATCTTGGTGTGTTTGGACCATGATAGTTTGTTGGTGATGTGGACACCAAGGAACTTGAAACTCTCGACCCGCTCCACTACAGCCCCATCGATGTGAATGGGGGCCTGTTCGGCCTTCCTTTTCCTGTAGTCCACGATCAGCTCCTTTGTCTTGCTCATTTGTCTTGCTCACATTGAGGGAGAGGTTGTTGTCCTGGCACCACACTGCCAGGTCTCTGACCTCCTCCCTATAGGCTGTCTCATAGTTGTCGTGATCAGGCCTACCACTGTTGTGTCGTCAGCAAACGTAATGATGGTGTTGGAGTCGTACCTGGCCACACAGTCGTGGGTGAAAAGGGAATACAGGAGGAGACTGAGCATGCACCCCTTACCACCTGGGGGCGGCCCGTCAGGAAGTCCAGGATCCAGTTGCAGAGGGAGGTATTTAGTCCCAGGTTCCTTATCTTAGTGATGAGCTTTGTGGGCACTATGGTGTTGAACGCTGAGCTGTAGTCAATGAACAGCATTCTCACATAGGTATTCCTTTTGTCCAGGTGGGAAAGGGCAGTGTGGAGTGCGATAGAGATTGCGGCACGGGTCGCTGTGATAAACAGCTGAGATATCTGAGTGCAATCTGTCTCCATTGAACACACTGCATTGGATGACCATTTTAGTATGTGCATTGAGATTGATGGTATGTCTGACGATGTGTGGCATGGACTGAGCCACAGCAGCAGTATGCATTCGCGTAAAGCTAAACTGTCTTGGAAGTAAAGCTGGACTGACATCGTCCATGTTTGTGGGTTCAGGATCGCTCATCTCAGCTCTACATCAGATTAGTCCTGATTAATCCCTAACCACTGAGAAAACACTTCCAGATGTCCCCAACTCGCGGACCTCACAGACCTTACGGTCTTCAAATACTGTACTTCACACACCTCGTATCAATGAAGGCTGCTGGGGGGAGGAACAGCTCATAATAATGTCCGGAATGGAGTTAATGGTACGGTATCAAGGACATGTATCTATTTTTTTTTCATGTGTTGATACCGTTCCTTTCACTCAATTCCAGCCATTATTATGAGCATACCTCACAGTCCTCACAGTCCTCACAGTCCTTTACCTTGGCTCAGTGTCGCATAGCAACACTCTGGCATGGGACAAACAATCCGCATCAAACATATTCTAAGACAGAACTGAAGAGTTGGGAATATGTTCATTGGAAATACTTGTATATTGTTTAATACTTTTATAAAGGGGAGACAGACTTAGGCTGTGTCTACACAGGCAGTCCAATTCTGATATTTTGCCACTAATTGGTCTTTTGACCAATCAGATCAGATCTTTCGCCCATAATTGTTCAAAAGATCAGAATTGGGATGCCTGTGTAAACACAGCCTTAGAGTACAGTAGATACTGACTAGACAGGAGTAAGGAGAGAGAGGCGAGCATCTGTTACCTGCTTCCTGGCCTTGACGCGCTTGTAAGCAAAGTCCGGGAAGGGGGTGCATGGGATGAAGCGACCGACCCCGGAGATGGCGTGCAGCTTCCCGTCCTCCAGCACCAGCTTCCCCTGGCAAATCACCACCGAGGGGGCGCCACGCAGCTCCATGCCCTCAAACACGTTGAACTCAGCAGCCTGGAAAACACACAAACAGACACAAACAAACACAGACAGACACAAACACAGACGCGCGCGCACACACACAGACAAACACACATCCATTATACTTCAACTTGATATTGTATGTCTATGATCAGTGGTGTTAGGCCAACAAAAGAGAGGACAAAATCACAACAACAAAAACTAGATTCATCAAGCCTGCCCCCATCAAGCCTGCCCCCTCCTATTGCACCCCAGTTAGTTCAGTCCGTTATGCTGCCTTACTGTAGAGATGACCTAACTGTAGCCATTCACAAGCACAACCCAGTAATACAAATGATGAGCAGCTGCAGGACCTCTCGGGAGTTACCAAACTGAGGAAATGACAGTACAGCGGTGCAGAATCAACCGGCTCCAACGTAAACGCAACTATTTCCAGTTTTCGGCAGTCTGACATTAGTCACTCGTCTGAAACAAACGGAGCCCGGAGAGTTTACATGAGTTTACATCAGTGTGTCTTTGTGGACTGAGATGGTCAAGTGCGGCAAAATAAACAGGGACTCTGAAACGCATGACCTCATGGCTACGCAACACATTATGAGCCAACAGGCTAATTCTGATAGAGATGGCAAATTCCACTAAAACTAATCAGACTTGGATGTTTTGCTCATTAAACTGGTCTGACAAGAGGCCATTCAATTCAATGTAAGCCCTTTATTGGCATGGGGAAACATGTTAACATTGCCAAAGCAAGTGAACTAGACAATAAACAAAAGTGAAATAAACAATAAAAATGAACATTAAACACTATAATCACAAAAGTTCCAAAAGAATAAAGACATTTCAAATGTCATATTATGTGCAAATAGTTCAAGTACAAAAGGGAAAATAAATAAACATAAATATGGGTTGTATTTACAATGGTGTTTGTTCTTCACTGGTTGCCCTTTTCTTGTGGCAACAGGTCACAAATATTGCTACTGTGATGACACACTGTGGTATTTCACCCAGTAGATATGGGAGTTGATCAAAATTGGGGTTGTTTTTAACACCACTTTCCATCAATTTGTACAGCAGACCCTCATGCCAAATTAAGTCAAAAGCTTTTTTGAAATCAACAAAGCAGGAGAAGACTTTGCCGTTGTTTTGGTTTGGTTTGTTTGTCAAATTGTTTGTCAATTCTATGTGTTGTTTTGAGACAGAGAGCCTATTGAGGCAGAGATGAGTCGAGTCATGGACACACAGGCCCAGTTTGGCTGGGGGGGACAGAGGAAAAGAGGAGGTGGGTTGGCAGGCGGCTGGGCAGGCCATCTCTGTAGAGATGAGACCACGGTGCTGCCTTAATTAACAACATCTGTGCGAGAAGAGAGAGAAATAACCCTCCCGCTCCTCTTCATTCCTCATCATCCAGTCGGCCTGTTTCTCATACGCCTCTATTTGGCATACAAAGACAAACAGCTGCCATCGCACAGCTGGGGATAATGAATCCAAGCATCACTCTCTCCATCCTTTCTCTCTCTTTCTAGCACTTTCTCTCTTTCCTTCTCTCTGTCTCACTTTCTCTCCCACTTTTTTCTTACTCTCTTTCACTCTCGCTCGTTCTTCCTGATCCATTCCCCCCTCCCTCTATTCTCCTGCCACTAAACTCTCTTCCTCCATCTATCGTTCTGTCTCTCCCTGTACATAGTGGTTTGCGATCTGTTGCCCCCATTGTCTGTTTGTTCCTGTGCACACGGCCCTGGTGTTTTAGCGTGTTCCAGATTCAGCCCAGGACAGGACATAAGGCCTGCCAAGTATGATGTCATGGCCCGGCTCTCTGTGCAACAACATAAACAAAGCTACCCAGATCAAAACATTTCAGATAATTGGGGATACTTGTATTTACTAAGGAGGGAGGGATACACAGATATAATGGTATAAAGCACTGAACTACTGTGTACAATAGATCACTGTAGCCATTATTAACATGGACAGGAACCCCTGTTCTTATGTGTTGTGTTCTTGGGTGCTGTTCTGTTGTCTGGAGGGGCTACACACAGGAAATGAGAAGGTGACATCATTCTGTAAGAAACTTTGGTCTCGCTGTATCTTTTCTACAAATGGAAAAGTCACAAAAACATGTCCAATCTTTTTCCAGCTCTTTCTTTCTTTCTCTCCCTCTCTTTTTTTCGTTCTCTCTCTCTCTGTTTTTCGATACCTCTTCATTGGACTCCGCTGCTTTTCTCTTAGGTCTGTCTCTCGTTCCCTCACTCTCTGTGCCTTCAGCAGGAAGTGCAGAAGGCTTGATTTCCTGAGGGGGCACATCCTCTGTTTAACCCTGTACTGCTCTGCATGCTCTGGGCTCCTGTGTGATCCACGCATCACTTCCTGTCTTTGTGATTAGGGCCGAGGGACAAGAGAGATGAGCTCTTTTCTTGCTGAACAACAGCTGCTCACAGCAATGGATAACATGGTTAGCTAACATAAAAACGATCTCAAAACCAATTATTTGAAAAATGAATATGATTTTTTCCCCCCAAACATAGTGAAGTATTGCCTTTGAGAGGAGTATGGCTAAGAAAAAGGGTTAAACATTGTTTTGTTTTCCTACAACAGTAACAAGTCCTCTCTCTCCTCAGCTGCGTTCATCAACCCCTGCATTCTAAGAGGTCTCTCTCCTCAGCTGCGTTCATCAACCCCTGCATTCTAAGAGGTCTCTCTCCTCAGCTGCGTTCATCAACCCCTGCATTCTAAGAGGTCTCTCTCCTCAGCTGCGTTCATCAACCCCTGCGTTCTAAGAGGTCTCTCTCCTCAGCTGCGTTCATCCACCCCTGCGTTCTAAGAGGTCTCTCTCCTCAGCTGCGTTCATCCACCCCTGCGTTCTAAGAGGTCTCTCTCCTCAGCTGCGTTCATCCACCCCTGCATTCTAAGAGGTCTCTCTCCTCAGCTGCGTTCATCCACCCCTGCATTCTAAGAGGTCTCTCTCCTCAGCTGCGTTCATCCAACCCCTGCGTTCTAAGAGGTCTCTCTCCTCAGCTGCGTTCATCCACCCCTGCATTCTAAGAGGTCTCTCTCCTCAGCTGCGTTCATCCACCCCTGCATTCTAAGAGGTCTCTCTCCTCAGCTGCGTTCATCAACCCCTGCATTCTAAGAGGTCTCTCTCCTCAGCTGCGTTCATCAACCCCTGCATTCTAAGAGGTCTCTCTCCTCAGCTGCGTTCATCCACCCCTGCATTCTAAGAGGTCTCTCTCCAGAAGCAGTAATGGCGGATAGTGTGCTCTATTAGTTGTGGACGTCTACAGGGAGTTATTTTAGGAGGAACTGAACTGTCACTGGAAGCAGGCCAGTGCTTTTCTCTCTCTTTCTCTCTCGCTGCCTCACTCTCCTCTGGAAAACCATGTTACCTTTGCAGCTACGCAGATCTCAGACCAGAACTGAATGTCCACAATGACCACCAGCCAGAGCTCACCAGGCCTGCTATAACGTTTGTCAGAACATCTGTGGTAGTAGAAGTCAAAGACTCCTCCTCCATGTCCTGTTAAACCACAGTGACCTGAATGTCCTTGATGAGTGCTGACGGCTACAATGAGAAGTGAAATGGACTAAGCTCATTGAACATTGTGGCTGAAATGTTGCCTATATGAGGGACTATTCGACTTTGGTGTATTCAGTCCCTTGCATTCAGTGTACCCCCTTATGTATTTGCCTATGTAGTCCATGGCAATTGTCGATGTACGTTTTTATGTATTTGACAGATGTTGCTAAAAACACTTTCCCTCTGGGACCTTTGACCTCTTACCGAGTTGTGCGTCTTGGCGGTGATGGTGCGGACAGCGTCCGAGTCCCAGATGACCAGGTCGGCGTCAGAGCCCACGGCAACCCGGCCTTTACGGGGGTACAGGTTCAGGATCTTGGCGGCGTTGGTGCTCGTCACGGCAACAAACATGTTCTCGTCCATCTTCCCGGTGGTCTGAGTGAGCCAGAAAATATGTTACCGGTGAAATACTAGCTAAACAAAGATGCTTTTGCAGCTGACTGGTGGGTGGTGGCACACACACACACGCTCCTGTCAATGCTAGTGCTGAGACCATGTGTTTTTGCCTGAAGGGAGACTTAAGTGTGAAAAATTGATCTGAATTTCAGAGGCAAAGCTGCACCACAACTTTTCATTCATAACACAGCTGTCCACAAATACAAACCAAAGTCTGTTTGCACATGAAAGAGCAAGAACAAGAATGAGGAAAACAGAAGATATCTATACTGTTCTAAGCAGGGTGAACGGCTGGGGGGACAGATCCAGAGACAAGAGAGAGAAAACAAGAGCACTCATAGAAACACAAAACCACACTACCAGATGGATTTGGGAAGAGGAGAAAGGAGAAACTGCAGGGAACTGTGGAGACAGTGCAGCATGAATGTCAAGGAGTGGGGTATTTAGAGAGTAACTAAGAAGGTTAGATGGGGCAAGGTAAAGAAATGCTCGGTGAGAGGTAGTGAAGCTAACGGCACTCTATTCCCTATAAAGTGCACTACTCTTTATGAGAGCTATACGAGCCCTATAAAGGGAATAGAATGCCATTTGAGATGCAGCCAAAGAAAGAGAGAGATAGACATATGCCATGCAGATAGTTGTCCAGCCATCCTCTCATCCTCACCACGGCCTTGTCCCAGATGAGGGACATCCTCTCCTCCACTCCGTTCACGCCCTCGGGGATCTGAGTGAAGTCATCCTTCCCTATGGCCTTCTGGGCCACGCTGAAGGTACAGTGGGCACTGCCAGTCACATTCAGGTCACCACTGGGAGGGAGGAGAGAGAGAGAGAGAGAGAGAGAGAGAGAGAGAGAGAGAGAGAGAGAGAGAGAGAGAGATTATGAAAAAGAGTAAACTCAGACAGGTGTGATTTGCTTCAGCTGTGATTTGTGATCCCTTCAGTTTATTCGATACAGAAAAGCTGGAAAAGTTCACAACTAGCTGGAGTAGCACAGACAAAGTAGATTAATTACTCTGAGTCAAGTGCCAAGGTCTCCTCCTATCATTTATCGATGTCTTTCCTTTCTTACAGAGCACTCAAACTTTTCCTAGCAGACAAACAGTCCCACTTGTGCAACCATCAGACGATCTATCATGAGGTTGGAAGCGCCTCCAGAACCCTTTCAGCATGCGATGGATGAAGTCATTGAGCCAGTGGTGGTTATAGCTTGTATGGCTTCCAGGGCGAACCCCCCCTTCAGCAACAATACCTCGGGCTTCCTGTGGGGAGACCTGAGGTCAACCTACCCCTGCCCCCCTCCCCATCTCGTACTTCTGAGTGGGAGACCTTCCCAGGCAGTAACCTGCCTAGCTCACAAACTAGAATCAGGGCGCCCACTCCGACAAGGTTAATTGACACACAGTCCCATATCATTGACGTGACGTGCAAATAAATGAGCGATAGAAAACCAATCGCGCAAATGTCACCATTCCGTTTTTTTTGGTGTGGGAACCCTGTGCCGCCCCCGGCAAGATGCCGCCCTGGGCGCTGCCCATGTCGCCTATACCTAAATCCGCCACTGCATAGAGCACATACAGGACAGATGCAGCGTGGACAGGTGAGGTTAGTGTAGTGTTATTCAGTCAATAGGGGGCGCTCTTTACCTGGCCAGTAACGTGTTCAGGTAGTCTGGGGTGGTGGGGTCCGGGCTGAGGGGGGGTGATGTCACAAAGGAGGCGGCCTTGGCCCAGTTCTTGCTCCAATAGTGTGTCCCGTCAGTCCCGAGGCTGGCCGCGATTGGCTCGCCGAACACAACGTTGCCTGGGGAAAAGTTTGTCACCCAGGGTGAGAATACATCAAATCAACTCACCTTATTCTCCTATAAATGTACTCACTCGTTAACTAAATCACCCACTTACCAGGTTGATCCCACATTAATAAACACACAGGAACTAAAGGAATAATCTAATCTAACTAAAAGGTCTGGCGAAACAGCTGAAATAGCTTGTAGTAAAGAGCTGACGTTCTCCAAGCCTTGCGTCGTGTTCCTCGTTCCTGGGGCTATTTGCCAGTCTCTCTCTCTCTCTCTCTGGGCTCTGACATGACGAATCTGATGTCAGCACTCAGCAACAGGGCCAGCCAGTGATGAAACAAGGCCTCCTGGGAGCACATCTCCATGCCAGGCGACCCTCACATGCTTCCTACATGAGGACATGCAAACAGCATTTTTCCCTCCCTGCCTCTTCCTGAAAAAAGTGTCCATCTTTCTCTCCATCACGCACAAAAAAGCCTGTTCTCTCCCCCCTGCCCCTCTGTGATGAACGGCGGAGACAACAGGTTTCCGTCAGGTTGCTACGGTGAACCCCAGGAAATAAGGTAGGGAATCTTCTCAAAACGGACCTTCTTCTATCCGGTCTGTCTACCAGACCGGACCGGACCTATGGTGTATATCTAGAGCATGAACCAAAACACCACAATCAGTACATAAGGGAATAGGTGCGTTCCTATCCTCTAACAGAATAGAAGACTTACGGAGGCAGCAGTGAAGTGTGGGACGACCTTGAACTACCTTCAAGGCCGGTCCAAGGACATACTGTAGCTCTTGTGTTCTGATACGATGGATATTGTTCCTAGGCATTCATTGTGACTTTGAAATATATAATTCAGCTGCCTGATTGACATGCTAATTACAGCACAATGCCAGTCAGCCACACTGGGAACCCGTGTACCTTTTTTCCTGGCCTGTGAGATGATGTCGGCAGCACTCTTGCTCATGACCCTGGTCACGTACAGGGGACAGTTGGTCTGGCTGGCGATGGTGATGGCGCGGAACACAGCCTCTGCCTCCAGCTAGATGGGGGGGAATCGCATGCATGCATGCAGACAGGGACAGACAGGCAGACAGACAGGCAGGCAGGCGGACACATGTAGAACAATCAATTAGTCTATGAACAGATTCAACTAAACCTGGACTGGCAACCTCACTTACTGCCAGTGCATTTGTGTTCTCCTGTAACCCAGTCTGGAAATGCTCACTGATACAATGCCACCTTGGATATGGGACCAAGCGCCACTCTGTTAGTGGTGCTGCGGTTTGACATTGTTTTGTTTGTTCCAATAATTACAATTGGAAGAAGTACTAGAGTGCATTTTCTTTATATAGTTTATTTTCCTTTTGGTCCGTATTTGTCTGCGAACAGATGTGTGCAAACGTGCATGCATACCTTACTGATTCCACACAATTCCGCTGACACACACACAGATACACAGACACACACACACACAGACACACAGACACACAGACACACAGACGCAGACGTATTGTGTATAGTTTCCCACCTCCTCTGGCCTGCTCAGCACGTGTCCCTCTGGTCCAGTGATTCCCATCTCCAGCATGCGTGCCTGCTCCTGTGGGACAGACAGACAGCAGAACCGTGTTCATCCAAATTCACCCCAGCCTCTGGCACACACACACATGCATACACACCCAAATGCCCGCCCACCTTCACGCACGCACACACACCAGCACCACAAACAGACAAACGGCAGTATCTAACCCTGCATCAATAACACATTGCATGGAGAGATGCCCGGGTTGGGAGAAAGTGCTGAGTGGTTAACTGTTGTATGGAGGTTGTCACCCTCATGTTCACCCTTGACAGCTTTGGGACATGAGACTGGGGCTCAGACAGCGAGGAAGCAGGCTTTATAGTCCCGCCAGACAGATCCCAGACACTCTAAATCTCGGAGGGAATCAGAACCAGCTATTAAGGTTCACCCAGCTCCCTCCCAGGACCCTACAGTCAGTCCTAACACAGAGTAACATAAACCGCATCCAAACATTACTGTCAGTGTCCTGCACTAACCCCTCTCCACCTCACCCTTTCCCTTTCCTTCTGATACAGTATCTATGGTCTCTTTCTATCTATGAGTCTTTTTAGTCTGGGGGAACAGGACAACATATGACTGGATGGTGATGCACTGTGATGAAGGTCAAAGGTTGAGCCAGGGAGGAGAGGAGGGGGGTGGCTGGTTGTTGTGACAGGTGCGTTACCTCTGCGATGATCTCTCCATTCTCAGCATGGACCTGCACAATGCCACCCATCTCTCCCAGGAAGGTGAAGATCTCATACAGCTGTAGAGACACATTCATAGAACATAGTGGAAACATGAATAGAACATAGTGGAAACATGAATAGAACATAGTAAAAACATGAATAGAACATAGTGGAAACATGAATATAACATAGTGGAAACATGAATAGAACATAGTGGAAACATGAATAGAACATAGTAAAAACATGAATAGAACATAGTAAAAACATGAATAGAACATAGTGGAAACATGAATAGAACATAGTAAAAACATGAATAGAACATAGTGGAAACATGAATAGAACATAGTAAAAACATGAATAGAACATAGTAAAAACATGAATAGAACATAGTGGAAACATGAATAGAACATAGTAAAAACATGAATAGAACATAGTGGAAACATGAATAGAACATAGTAAAAAAAGAATAGAACATAGTGGAAACATGAATAGAACATAGTGGAAACATGAATAGAGCATAGTAAAAACATGAATAGAACATAGTGGAAACATGAATAGAACATAGTAAAAACATGAATAGAACATAGTGGAAACATGAATAGAACATAGTGGAAACATGAATAGAACATAGTAAAACATGAATAGAGACATGGTGGAAACATGAATAGAACATGGTGGAAACATGGATAGAACATAGTAGAAACATGAATAGAGACATAGTAAAACATGAATAGAACATAGTGGAAACATGAATAGAGACATGGTGGAAACATGAATAGAGACATAGTGGAAACATGAATAGAGACATAGTAAAAACATGAATAGAACATAGTGGAAACATGAATAGAACATAGTAAAAACATGAATAGAGACATAGTGGAAACATGAATAGAACATAGTAAAAACATGAATAGAGACATAGTAAAAACATGAATAGAACATAGTGGAAACATGAATAGAACATAGTAAAAACATGAATAGAACATAGTGGAAACATGAATAGAACATAGTAAAAAAAGAATAGAACATAGTGGAAACATGAATAGAACATAGTGGAAACATGAATAGAGCATAGTAAAAACATGAATAGAACATAGTGGAAACATGAATAGAACATAGTAAAAACATGAATAGAACATAGTGGAAACATGAATAGAACATAGTGGAAACATGAATAGAACATAGTAAAAACATGAATAGAGCATAGTGGAAACATGAATAGAACATAGTGGAAACATGAATAGAACATAGTAGAAACATGAATAGAACATAGTAAAAACATGAATAGAACATAGTGGAAACATGAATAGAACATAGTGGAAACATGGATAGAGACATAGTGGAAACATGGATAGAACATAGTAAAAACATGAATAGAACATAGTGGAAACATGGATAGAACATAGTAAAACATGAATAGAACATAGTAGAAACATGAATAGAACATGGTGGAAACATGAATAGAGACATAGTAAAAACATGAATAGAACATAGTGGAAACATGAATAGAACATAGTAAAAACATGAATAGAACATGGTGGAAACATGAATAGAACATAGGTGGAAACATGAATAGAACATAGTAAAACATGAATAGAGACATAGTAGAAACATGAATAGAGACATAGTAAAAAATGAATAGAACATAGTGGAAACATGAATAGAACATAGTGGAAACATGAATAGAGACATAGTAAAACATGAATAGAACATAGTAGAAACATGAATAGAACATGAGTAAAACATGAATAGAACATAGTGGAAACATGAATAGAACATAGTAGAAACATGAATAGAACATAGTAGAAACATGAATAGAACATAGTAGAAACATGAATAGAACATAGTAGAAACATGAATAGAACATAGTAAAACATGAATAGAGACATAGTAGAAACATGAATAGAACATAGTGGAAACATGAATAGAACATAGTAAAAACATGAATAGAACATAGTAAAAACATGAATAGAACATAGTAAAAACATGAATAGAACATAGTGGAAACATGAATAGAACATAGTAAAAACATGAATAGAACATAGTAGAAACATGAATAGAACATAGTAGAAACATGAATAGAACATAGTAAAAACATGAATAGAACATAGTAGAAACATGAATAGAACATAGTAGAAACATGAATAGAACATAGTAGAAACATGAATAGAACATAGTGGAAACATGAATAGAACATAGTAAAAACATGAATAGAACATAGTAGAAACATGAATAGAACATAGTAAAAACATGAATAGAACATAGTAAAAACATGAATAGAACATAGTAGAAACATGAATAGAACATAGTGGAAACATGAATAGAACATAGTAAAAACATGAATAGAACATAGTAGAAACATGAATAGAACATAGTAAAAACATGAATAGAACATAGTGGAAACATGAATAGAACATAGTAAAAACATGAATAGAACATAGTAGAAACATGAATAGAACATAGTAGAAACATGAATAGAACATAGTGGAAACATGAATAGAACATAGTAGAAACATGAATAGAACATAGTAGAAACATGAATAGAACATAGTGGAAACATGAATAGAACATAGTAAAAACATGAATAGAACATAGTAGAAACATGAATAGAACATAGTAAGGGGAAAGGTCGCAGTCCACCCACATCAGACCACACATACAGTGAGGGAAAAAAGTATTTTGTAC